>JAHPZR010055070.1:7500-10569 GCA_019787425.1 Platygyra sinensis | reverse complement strand
GCTATCGCCTCGTGGATCCACAGCTACTTTGACAATGCTATGACGAAATTCATGATCAATAACAGGACAGACGCATGAAAAACTGACGTCAATTTGTTAATTGTACATCAGACTCAATACGAAAAATCTGATTGGTCGAGAGCATTCAATTAATTCACAATAGCTTGTGAACTTGACAGATACACAATCGATCCATGTTTACATTCAACTTGTATATACAATATATGCAATATCTGCTGCAGATATTGCGCGCATTTATCATGTCAAGTTCAACGTCTGCCTGGTTACTAAGCCCCTTGGAGTGTTCTCCTCAGAAACAAAATGGCTGAACGCTTTGCTTCTGTTTCTGAGGATGAATTATGTGAAAAATGTATATTAAAACAATTATTGAATTTGGTTTTCGCATGATATCATGAATTATCAAAACCTCGTGTCTGTGTTATCTGCCTCTGACTTCGGTTTTGATAATTCATGATATCATGCTCAACCTGATCCAATAATTGTTTAGTATTAGTCTATACAGATAGACTTCAACATTGCTCTAGCCTTTCTGATTAAAATAGCTGCTCTTTCGGCATGTAATTCGAAAGCAAGGTAGTCCGGATTTCTGCTGCAATTAAAGAGTCAGTAGAGGCTCCTTCGTTCAGGCGATAATAGTGATAATTAGAAATCTGTTGTGAAGTAGCTTTGTCCGCCGGTTAAGAGCAATTTAGGCGAGTTTTACTTTGTGGTAGTTTTTTTTTTTGCCTGAAGAGAGACGAAAGGGAAGCAAACCACCGGAAAGTAAAATTCGCCTCGGCTTACTGAAATGGCTGTAAACCGCCTCCCGGAGAACAGAGACATCAAAATAACGCAATACAAACATAAGGTAAGCCACTTTTATTTAAACCTGAATTATTTTCTAAACGTAGCATTTAGAGCAATCTTCGAAGCATTTTTATAAACGGCTAAAATTGTATAACACAATTGCCAACAGACTGATATGACGTATTAATCGCATTCAACGTCTGAGCTACAATTAGACTTCCAACAAGTCGACCTCAGGAGTTTCAGGTAGACTTAGCCACAGTTAATGGAGGGCACTGGTTATAAAATCCGGAAAACTTCAAAAGGGCATGTTATTGTTATGTTTTCTTTTTTTGCGTGGTCACGCACAGCAAACATTAAAGCTGTTGTATTTCAGAGGAAAAGAGAAGTTTATCACGGTCATTTTCGCCTAAAAAAGTTTGATGTAATAGCGATCTGTCCAAAAATTATCCCAGTGCAATAATGCCTGGTGAAAACTGCGCGATTCTTGGATGTGGGTCCTGTTGAAGGACGAAAGGCATCGGCATATGGAAACTTCCTGCTCCGAAGGACGAAGCTCATAAGAAGTGGAGAGATGAATGGCTCCAACAGATCACTCGATCACGAGATCTGGATCGTCTTTTCAAGGAACTATTAGCGAAAGACCGTGTGTTTACATGTGAAAACTATGACTTAGCTAAGCGAGCGAAGCAATCTGCGAGGTTTTAGGGTAGAATAGCTAAGCGAGCGAAGCCTACTGAAAAAAAAAAGACGAAGGACTTTTATGAAAGTCTACGTCTGAGTGTGTGGAATAACATGTGAAATAACACGTGTACAAACAATCTCGTAGCCCTGTCTTGCACTTGGGGATTTCAGATTTAAAATTTGGAAAAAATATGTGCTTCGATGGCGATTCTTTTGTTTTCAAATTCCAAAACTATCCACTTGATAATCGCGTTATTGACAGCTTTCACTGAAAATATGTTTCGACTATTTGACCTCTGTGAAAATATTTACCTTTTCATTCTATGATCAATTGTGAATTTTCACGACCAGCATATATCTTGTGTTTAAGAAATAGAAAACATGTACCGTGTTTCTATCGAGTTATACAAACACGAGTGGAAGTTTGGGAGAACGAGAAATGCTGTGGGAACACGAGCCGTAGGCAATTAGCAATTAGCAATTAGCAATTATTGAACTCGAAAAAGCTGTGGAAACACTCGCCTACGGCTCGTGTTCCCACAGCATTTCTCGTTCTCCCAAACTTCCACTCGTGTTTGTATAACTCGATAGAAACACGGTACATGTTTTCTATTTCTTAAATATTGCTAACATGTCTGCATTTCCAAGAGATTACTGAGCACACTGTAATTTAAATCAAGTTAAGCTATTTATATTTGACAGCTACTAAAAAGGAATATACGGTGTGTATTTGAAAGTGGTCTGAGTCTTCCTGCAACACAAACTTTGGCAAAGACGACGTCAGTAGCGTTTTTCTTCTTTGTTTACAAAATAGAAACCTCAGACGGGCCCGTCCAGGCGCTCTGAACCATGTTCCTTATTCTTAGCGTTTCAAATTAATGACGCTAGCAAAAAGTGATTATCAATTAATAAGCTAAGGAATGCGAACACTCATGACTGAATATAAATTACTTGGGATGATTACAGTTTGAATATTTTGCCCCGCTCCATTTCGCCTCCTCTTTCCCTAAACTTTTATTCGATATCACCAAAGAATCCTGCCCAGTTTTGAGACTCGCGCCCTCAACCCACAGGCCGCGCATTACAGAAGGATATGCTTGACTAACGTGGTGTTAACTGAAGTCATACGTCTTTTTGGGTATCGATGTTTTACACAGTACGGCGATGAGAATAAAGCAAAGATGAAAACTCACCGTTATTCCAATAAGCGTTAGATGTACAAAAAATTTCGCTCAGCATGGCGATTCCTTGTCGGTAATTGACGAATGACTCTACGTACGTGGTTAGAAAGCTCGAGTGCATGAACATGTGCACGCCGCGATATATCATAGTACGGACTTTGATAGTGTATGGAGGTTTTAATGCGTGTTTTAATGTGGACCGGAAATATTTTGAAAACGGAGCTCTTTAGGCCGGTGCGATTGCTGCCTTTTCAAATTACTCTGTCGTGGTGTGGACAGAACTGAAACATTTAATATGTTTTTTCACGATGGAGTCCACAAAACACCATTTCCAAATTTCTACGGCATAGGGTGGACGCAGTGAAAACATTAGATTTATTTTTATTTATTTCTGTCG
>JAHPZR010055068.1:0-18591 GCA_019787425.1 Platygyra sinensis | reverse complement strand
TTTGCGAAGAGCCTGCAGAGAAAAAGCCAGAGATTATTTACGAGGATTTCAAAGACGAGTTGCTCCACAGACTTAACGAGCTTAGAGAAACAAACGTTCTCTGCGATACGACTATTCGAGCTCAAGGACAGAACTTTCCTGCTCATAAATGTGTTTTATCTGCTGCAAGTCCTTACTTCCGGGCTAAGTTTACCAGTCAACTGCGAGAAAACGAAAGCAATCTTGTGGAGTTGCAGGATGCTAAATCGACGACAATTGCCGATGTTCTTAAATTCATTTACACCGGTGAAGCAAGCATCGACTCTTCCAATGTACAAGATTTGTTGATGATCGCGGACTACTTGATCATACCAAGTTTGAAATCGAAAGCGTCAGATTTCCTGGAGAGCTCGCTAAATGCGTCGAATATCTTGGATTTAGAATCCTTTGCTTCTCGGTATAACTGCGAGTCACTAAAGCAAGCTGCAGTTGCCTTTAAATTTAAAAATTTTGTAGCTGTCGCGAAATCTGAGGACTTCAGAGCGCTTGATGCAGAGAACATCCGAGAACTGATTTGCAAGGACGAGATAAACGTCTCGGATGAAGAGGAAGTATTCCAAGCAGTGATTGCCTGGGTGAAACATGATCTGCCGTCGAGGGAATGTTTACTTCCGGAACTACTGAAATGCGTAAGACTTTTTTCAATGTCGAAGTACAGGCTACGTAATATCCTCCATGAAGAGTTGGTCAGTAAGAACCTCACCTGTACCAGGGTTGTTGTCAGTGCTCTGGATTTCATTCTGTTCCCAGACCGTTTCCAAGACATGTCACTAAAACCTCGGTTGTCTTTAGACAAATATGAACATGTGGTTGTGCTCACTGGTGGATTGTGTGCTTCCAGTAACAAGAAGGACACCTGCTGTTTTGTACCCTCTACTTTATCATGGGTATCCCTTCCCACAATGCCTTTCCATCGCAGTCATCATGGTGCTGCTGTGTGTTGTGGACTGTTGTACATATTTGGTGGAGTCAACACACTGGCTCCAATGTGTTATTTTAACCCAAAACAGAACAAATGGAGCTCCCATGGAGGATCTTTTAAACTAAAAGACTGTTCGGTGACATCTTTTCAGGAAGAGTTGTATGTCATTGGTGGAGAGGGTTCTTGGTGTAAAGTTCAAATATTCAATCCAGTTCTTGATAAATGGAGGCAAGGATCATCAATGGTAACTGAACGTGCTGGTCACAGTTCAGTTGTGCTGCAACAACATATTTATGTAATTGCTGGTCATGATGGCACAGTCTGTCAAAACAGTGTGGAGTGCTACAACCCATTAACTGACCATTGGAACACGGTTTCAAGTATTTCTAAAGCACGAAGATTTGCTGCTGCTGCTGCAACCACTGCTGAAAAAATTGTTGTAGTTGGAGGATTTGGTGACATGACAGATACAACCATAGAGCCTTCCTGTGAAATGTTTGAACCAAGTACAAAACAGTGGAGCCTGGTGTCTAGTCCAATTGTGCCTCGTGCTGCACACGGTATTGTAAGTATAGATGATGCCATTTACTTGTTTGGAGGAGAAAATGAGAGTACACTTGAAAATGTTGTGGAGCGTTTTGATATGAAAAATAATCAATGGAAGGTAGTTGGCTTTATGCCAGAAACTATGCAGGCTTCATACTTTGCAACATCAGCGCTAAAATTGCCAAAAGAGTTTATTCAAAAATGACAAAAAAGTCCTCCCTACGACCCCTATGGAACAATGGGAGACTAAAAAGTGACTACAAGTGGCCCTAAAATCCTACCTGGCATAGTCAAGGTAGTTGAAAGACTTGAACAAATGTAATATGATTAATGGCAGTTGTACTAATTATATGTTAATAAATGTAGCCCATAAACGTAACCACACAAATGACATAATATAAAAATTTTAGAACATATCTAAACTATAGAAAATATAGCCCTGAATTAATAATATAGCATTTAAAATAAGACTAAAAATCACAATGTTATTAGTAGGAGAACATAACTAGTGCGATATGTGTGAACTATGTTTCAACAGCACATTGGCAAGCTGGGCAGTATAATGTTCTGTAATTTAGTTTAAATATTCCACTTTAATTTTCCAAAATTTAAGGTGGCTCTGCAGTAACAGCAACTTGTTCACCGATGATTGGGCAGTTTGTTGATACCATGATTCAACCGGTATAGAGTGGTTATAATGACCCATCAAACTCTAATTTTTTGAAAAGTTAAGTGGCTCTAAACCCCCTTCGCAGAATTTTTTAAACTTTGCAAAAAGTTGCATCTTATCATGCTGATTACAATTCAATAATAAAAAATGGAGGTCACCGAGCTCGTTTTTGAGTTATAAGCGCTTAGAGCTGAAATTAAGGGTGTTTTTAGCAGGTCATATTATTGCTGTGGTAACCTATTGTGCCAAAAAATTAACAGCAACTTGTTCACCGATGATTGGTTGGTTGGTTGATACCATGATTTTGGCGTCAACCGGTATAGAGTGGTTATAATGACCCATCAAACTCTAAGTCTTGGAAAGTACTGGAAACTGTTTTCAGCCACCTTAAAACAACAATTGAATTAATTAAAGGACAATAATAGTTAGGTTTCTTTTTGGGCAGTACATTAAATATAATCCCTACTTCATTAACATGGGATTTTACAGCGTTTGATAATAAATTTTTTGTTGGGTCAGTAGTTAGAGACAGCCATTTTTTGAATGGGAAATTTTTCACTGGTGCCAGCTAGAGACATTGCTCATGTACAGAAAGGCTAGAAGTCAATGACGACCCAGTCTTCAGCGGACCTGTCGACGAAAGCGCGACTGAGAAAAAAGAAACCTATGTTGCCCAGGGCATAGAGGTTGGTGTTCCGTGCGAAAAAAAGTGCGCGCCTGGGATCGCAAAATATGTGTACTCTCAGAAACGTGGCGATTGTTGTTGGGCCAATTGGACTGGCATTCTTTGAGAGAAGAAGCAGAAATACCCGTTAAAATAGTTTCTAGTTTAACTATCTAGGTTAGACCAAAGAGCTAACTTCATGAACAAGTAGACTTACTTTGGTCTATTTTCATTTTGCATTGTCCATCAACATTGTAGTTTCCTATTAAAAATAATATTCCCGACAAAGTCTTAGTCTCTAGTTAATTATTTACAAAGAATACATGTATATACTGCAGTACTAAAGCAGCCGGTTTTAATATTTCAACTGCTGTTTGACACCGCCAGCAGCTTGTAACAGGAGTCGAAACCGACCTTGTGAAGTTATAGGAATATACAGAGGACCCTAACATTAAGAAATGGACCCCATTTAAAATGGGGTATCTTTTCAAAAGTGTTCTGTCAGTATTTCGTTTAATATATAGGGTACCCTCGTCTAATGTCATTCTATATGTTTTACTCAAGCGTAAGATTCCAATTTGATATCCGGTATTAGATAAGTTACTTCTCCATCATTCCTGAGAAAATCTTCTTCATTATCATCACAATGAACTCTCTGAATAAGCGTCACAAGTCGATCGACCCTGTCCTTCAGTTGCGCAGCTTCGTCAGTTCGTTTTCTCTTCTTGTACACCGGACGCTTGAAATCCCCTTCGGCAAAAACCCGATTTTTGAAAATCGATCGCGATCTTAATCCCAACCAACTTGTAAATTGCTCTGTCATAAAGTCAACGATCTCGTATTCATTAGATTGGAGGTCGTTGTTTCTCTTCACTCTCTTAAAGTTCTCAATAATGATTGACAGGAACATGTTGATCAGAATGAAGACCACGCCTATACTGTAGAAGAAGAACATCATCGGACCCAGGACTCTGTTGGTTCGCTCCAAGCTAACATAACTGAACTTGCCCAGCATGACGCTGATGAGGGTTTCTACTGTGGTGACGAACGTGTGAAATTTGTACAGCTCGTGCGAGAACACTAGATAGCAAAGATGAGAAAATCCGACAAAAACCAGGCTAAAAATGATTCCGAAATGAAGCATTTCCTTCGCAGCGCATTTCAGGGTAGATCCAAGAAGAGACATGCGACGATTAAAACGAAACAAACGAAGAAATTTTACCGAGATGATGAAAACTACAAATGCGTAGACATACCCGAACAACTGATCAACCAGCGCGAGATGGTGGAAATCCACGAATTCTTGAGGGTTTTCTCGAAAAGCCTTCTTCGTGAGTTTGTCTAGCCCGAACCTGATAAAATACAGAACGATACTAGTCCACGACAAACCTAACAGCGCTATTTCAACCCATGTCCAGAACGCAGTCATGTATTCTTTTAGATCCGTCTTGAGAAGCCTTTTGAACTCGCGGTAAGTAAACACAAGGGTGAATATAACAAAGGAAGCTTCGCAGATCAAGACGAACAACAAGAAATTCCCTACATAGCGGTCGATCCGCGTTGAAAGCAGTTGTATAAATGGAACAACACCTCCGGCGGCCGTGAACTCTAAAAGCAAATTCATCACACAGTAGAGATTACTATAGCCGTTATACACAGTAAACTCAATGAATACAGCGCGTGTGTATTTGTCGACCCAATTGTTCGATTTCAAATCGTCTAACATGGTGTAAGCCCCCGCTATAGTCGATCCTAAGTCTGCTTTGTAGCCGCCTCCTCGATAAAGGGAAAGATGTCCGAGGAAAGGACGTGTTTTGAGTTCAGTGGTCGTCTTGTAGTGCCATGCGCTGCTTCCTGGAGTGGAAGAAGAGTTCTGATTGGTTGGTTGTTTCCAACCGGGAGCGTACTGAAGAGTCTGGTCCTCAGCGTCCCAGGAGTAGGGTTCATCACAGGCGTCCACGTGAACATCAAATACTGAAGCAACTTCACATGTTCCTAAAACAACAGCACATCATGAAAAGAATTAAAAACGCGATATTTGTATAACAACCTTTTCCTTGCTAAGCAATTTTGTTCCTTTCTGTGATGCTAAGTTCTTGATTTTTTTTTTTACATTTTTTGTTCTTCCTAATAAAAAAATTCTTAACACTTAAAACATTCAGCAAGATTAAATTGAGCCATTTTCCCACAGTTTCTTTGGCAGTGTTAAGAAAAAAACAATTGAATAATAGCTTGAGCAGTGCATCATCAAGTCCTGTTGCATTTGGAAGTGAGATACGAAAAGCTACAAGCGCGCGAGGCTCTCGGCCTCTGAGCAACTCTCTTTTCGCCATGTTCTTTAAACCTCCCGTGTGTGTCAAAACCTGACGATGCGCGCAATGAATGCTAGTGTTACATTCAAGCAATTACAAGTAGTTTAGGAAACATAGAATCGCCCTTTAGATGACCTGTGTATGGTGTGTATTGAGTAACATTGAATCTGAGTGCATACCACTTTTAACACGAAGCTGCCTGATCCGAGTCATTCCCACAACAAAAGACATCTTGTCATTCAAGAATCCTGGTTGTCCTGTGTTACCATTGTACCAGGCACCGTTGTAGAGGCCTGGAACTAGGGTCTGATTTACCCATTCCCAGAAGTCGTTCACATTTTTTACCTGTGAGGTGTATTTATAGAACAAAACGTTAACACATTGCAAAGTCTTATCTGTAAGGCTGCTCATTTGTTCTGATACTTGTTCTGATAAACTATGTACTGAAACGAAGTATTCCAAGGAATAAGGGGAAACAATGTCAACATTGGACCAATGGGGAGGAGGGAAGGCGCGGTGTTGAGAGCGCTCATCTCCATGCAGTGTGGCCTGGGTTCTATTCCGGCCCGGTGTCATATTTGAGTAGGCCATTTCCGAGTTGCCTTGTTCCTCTGTTTCAAAGCGAATCTAAGTGCGAAACCATTCTTATGAAGATGACTGATTTGCACGAAATTAAACTGCATGCAGAACTCATTTTCACATGAAAGGTTTCCCACTTAGACTGGTTTTGAAACAGAAAGACAAGAGAACTCGGAAATGGCCTGTTGAGTTTGTTGTTCGTTCTCTCTTTGCTCGGAGGGTTTTTCTCCGGGTTCTCCGGTTTTCCTTCTTCCACAGACACCAGCATCTCCAAAATCCAACTCGACAAGGTTAGAGAAAGTGTGTGAAGCCTTGGAGCCAACACTGGCTCATAGCTGCCAGAGGTTATCCCGCTTTTTGTAGCATGAAGCAGCTAGTAATATTTCTACTTCCCCTGGACGGGATGCTAGTCCATCGCAGGTCACTCCCCCGCAATTTGTTAGGTTTCCAACACCTGGGTGGAGAGAGGCACTGTGAGAGTAAAGTGTCTTACCCAAGAACACATCACAATGTCCGCGGCCAGGGCTCGAACCCGGTCCGCTCGCTCCAGAGTCGAGCGCACTAACGATGAGGCCACCCTGCCTCCCACAGACAAGGATAGAGATTAAAACTAGCTAAGCTTGATGTGGCTTACCCTCTAAATATTGTAATTTATTTTATTTAATTATAAGTACTTACGTCATAAAGCTTGATGTCATCATCGCCCACGTCGGGCTTATTAGAGATAAGTTTGTCTTCGTCACGGTAACCGAGAGAGTCCTGGTGACCAACAAAAGTGTTTTCCATGTTCTGAGTCATGAAGTGCGCATACGGGTCTCTGTGGCCGTAAGCTATTAAAAGCACCATCCAAACAAACAGAAAATACAAGACGATTTCCCGGATGACTGAATGCATCTTCCTTTCATTGACAAGTCGGACCCGAGCGGCGTGAAGTAATATCTGCATTGAAGAACGCACATTGGTTAAGACAATGATTTAGGTGTTAACCTCGTCAATTTAAGGCCGCCGCATACTAGCCGATTTTTTGTCGGCCGACAAAAATTCTTCACTTGTCGGTTAGTGTGCGGTGAATTCAGACGAGTCTGTGACAAAATCGGGGCTTATCGGGCGATATCTGACAGTGCTAGATCTCAAAATGTCTTGTCGGGTCTTGTCGGCTAGTGTGCGGTGGACCAAGATTATTTGTCGGGGCTCGCGCATACCTCAACCAATGAGGAATTGTCATGAGAGTCACGTGAACAGGCGTCTTTTCCAACATGGCGGAGATCGACTCGTCCCCAAATATAAACGAGGTTAGTAGCGACAAAAAAATCGGCTAGTGTGCGGCAAGCTGATGTCCCGACAGATTTTAACCTGATTTGACTCGACAAAGAATATGCAGTTCTGCGACAAAAAATCGGCTAGTGTGCGGCAGGCTTTAAGTGCAAGCTTAAGTGTTTCATTATATTAATTCTCGTTCTGGAAAAAACAAATCACATCACTTCATCAAACACAATTTTGCTTGCAAGCTTATGAACAGGACAACCCTTACAAGCGAATACCTTATCTGGCGGGCGCTGATATTGAGCGTCAGCGGCCTCGTCATCGCGTTTCTGCCCATGCGTAAGATTGTGCTCGAGCCATTCCTCGTCGCGCGCCAACTCGGCGTTGATGACGTCATCTTCTTCATCTTGCGGCTTTTTCAACAGTAGCGCGAAGAGAACGGCAACGATAATTACTTTCAGAGGTTGGCTTATCAAGATGTCCTGCGCCATAGACACGAACATGGAGACAAGCCATTCTTCTTGTTGTTTATTGTCGAAGCTTAGTCCGTACAACAGCGTGAAGAAACCAGCGGTGACTGCTGTGGAGAAACACAGCAACCAGCCTATGTACACGAACCACCATGGAAACAAACAGTTCATCTTCCGCTTCTTCTTTTTCTTGGGTTTCTCTGTCTTAACTAAGGCAGTTGTTGTGGCTACTGAGTCTCCACTGCAAATGGACTCTGGACAGACTCCAGGAAAACAAAAAAGACTACATAAGACGTTGAAATTATAAGTTGCGATTATAATGAACCTAGCTGATTGTTTAATTTATAATCTCTGTAAAACGCGCACACTAACTTTTCACGTAAAACAGGCTGTGTTTTTCTCATTCAATCAGGAAGGAAAATTTGTTGGCAGCCATTACACATTTTCGCTTCATGTTCTTATTTGTCCATCAGATTTCCTGCGCATGTTGTGACTGACTGTACCAGTTGTCATTATCGCGATTTTGTTGTTAGAACAGTAATTACAAAATAACCAGTATTCATGTTATTTTCTAGTTTGCGTTGAACTAGGAAGGGGTAGAAAGGCAAAAAACGCGAGGAGGAAGGAAAAGGAACTTTTACCAGTCTCCCTTCATCCATCATCGCTTTGCCTCCCACTCTATCCGTTTAACGCCTACCGCAGGCTGTTACTTTCTTGTATCGGGGTAGCCTCTTCCAGGCGTTAAGTTAGTCAGGGCGCAGCGCAGAAAACAGCGCGCGAAAAAATAAAAAAAGCGCGGCGAGAGGAGGCGATAGAACTCTCTCGCTTCCTCTTACCGCCCTTTTTTTTGGAAGAGGCTATTGTATCGGAAGCCAATGAACAGACAAGTTTCTTAATGTACAAAGCGCTGTGTTTCATTTCTGTTGGCGTCCATCTTCCTCCAAATAGATGAAAGATCATTTCGTAGATTTTTTTATAATAACAAACAGCTAAAAGCAGGGCAAGGCAAGATGTTTCCCGTACCTCTTTTCTGATCACTCGCCTCGTGATTACTGCGAGTTTGAGCCCTAGACGGTGCAAGACACATAACTCTCAGGGTGCCTTTTTCCACCCAGGGGTATAAAGGGGTTACGGCGAAATTAATACTGGGGTAACCCTGCGATGGACTAGCATCCCATGTAAGGGGGAGGGGGATTGAAATACTCCAAGTCGCTTAGTGCTACAGAAAAAAGGATACATAAATTGCGGCTGTGTGGGTCACTTGACCCGGCGCTGAGTTAACCTTAAATGAGTTCCTCGATGAAAACTAACGCCCTAATGTACTTGATGTTTCTTATTGTCAGGTTGGTCTCGTGCCAGTTTTAGATAATGACCCATCCGACCGATATCGCTATGAAGTGACTGTTTACACTGCACGCGGCAAGAATACGGGCACAACAGCCAACGTTTCCATCCTTGTCGCTGGTGAAGATGGCCAGAGTGCCGTGCACGTGCTCAAGAGCACATCCAGGTCCTGTCTCCACCCGGGCGGTGTTGATTCCTTCCTTATCACCGCACCAGAATGCCTCGGAAGTCTAACATTCATCCGTATATGGCACGATAACACAGGCAAGAGCCCATCCTGGTTTCTGTCCCAAGTTGTCATCCGGGACATTGAGACGGAAGAAAAGTTCTTCTTTCTGTGCAATCAATGGTTAGCGTGCGACGAAGGTGACGGACAAGTTGACCGTCTGTTTCCAGTGGCGGGAAAAGACGAGCTGCGTGACTTTATACATCTTTTCAAGACCAAGACAAGTCGTGACCTTTCTGACGGCCATTTGTGGTTTTCCATCGCCTTTCGTCCGGTGCGCAGCCGGTTCACGTGTGTTCAGCGAGTATCGTGTTGTTTGTCTCTGTTAATGTGTTCTATGCTGGCAAACGTACTCTGGTATAGAACGCCAGTGAAGGACCAAAACAATGTTCTAATTGACCTTGGCTTCTTTGAATTCACTTGGCACGAGATTCTTATTGGCGTTCAGTCCAGCTTAATCGTTTTCCCAATTAACTTGCTAATAGTTCAGTTGTTCAGGAACAGAGCAGTCAGCCCCAAGACGAAACAGAAATACGCGGAAAGGACTAGAAGAGAAAGTACCTTTCCAGCTGAAAAGCCACGAAAACAAACGGCGGTATCACTTAGCGACATCACACCGACGGATTCACAAAGGCAGTCAGCGGGTCCACGACAAAAACAAGTTCAGTTAAAGAACTTGACAAGCATTCGCACACCCGTGGCCGTGCGCAAAGAGTCCTGGGACGAAGACTTGTTCTGTTCTTTGCTAGAGAGTCAAATTGGTGTCTTAACAGAGAACAAGGAAGCGAAGCCAAAGGAAAAGAAACATTTGGGAAAAGATGACCACGTGGGGGAGGTGCCTGATTTTTTGTCCTCCGATATTTACTACTACTTGTACCAAGACGAGGCGAGTGATCAGAAAAGAGGTACGGGAAACATCTTGCCTTGCCCTGCTTTTAGCTGTTTGTTATTATAAAAAAATCTACGAAATGATCTTTCATCTATTTGGAGGAAGATGGACGCCAACAGAAATGAAACACAGCGCTTTGTACATTAAGAAACTTGTCTGTTCATTGGCTTCCGATACAATAGCCTCTTCCAAAAAAAAGGGCGGTAAGAGGAAGCGAGAGAGTTCTATCGCCTCCTCTCGCCGCGCTTTTTTTATTTTTTCGCGCGCTGTTTTCTGCGCTGCGCCCTGACTAACTTAACGCCTGGAAGAGGCTACCCCGATACAAGAAAGTAACAGCCTGCGGTAGGCGTTAAACGGATAGAGTGGGAGGCAAAGCGATGATGGATGAAGGGAGACTGGTAAAAGTTCCTTTTCCTTCCTCCTCGCGTTTTTTGCCTTTCTACCCCTTCCTAGTTCAACGCAAACTAGAAAATAACATGAATACTGGTTATTTTGTAATTACTGTTCTAACAACAAAATCGCGATAATGACAACTGGTACAGTCAGTCACAACATGCGCAGGAAATCTGATGGACAAATAAGAACATGAAGCGAAAATGTGTAATGGCTGCCAACAAATTTTCCTTCCTGATTGAATGAGAAAAACACAGCCTGTTTTACGTGAAAAGTTAGTGTGCGCGTTTTACAGAGATTATAAATTAAACAATCAGCTAGGTTCATTATAATCGCAACTTATAATTTCAACGTCTTATGTAGTCTTTTTTGTTTTCCTGGAGTCTGTCCAGAGTCCATTTGCAGTGGAGACTCAGTAGCCACAACAACTGCCTTAGTTAAGACAGAGAAACCCAAGAAAAAGAAGAAGCGGAAGATGAACTGTTTGTTTCCATGGTGGTTCGTGTACATAGGCTGGTTGCTGTGTTTCTCCACAGCAGTCACCGCTGGTTTCTTCACGCTGTTGTACGGACTAAGCTTCGACAATAAACAACAAGAAGAATGGCTTGTCTCCATGTTCGTGTCTATGGCGCAGGACATCTTGATAAGCCAACCTCTGAAAGTAATTATCGTTGCCGTTCTCTTCGCGCTACTGTTGAAAAAGCCGCAAGATGAAGAAGATGACGTCATCAACGCCGAGTTGGCGCGCGACGAGGAATGGCTCGAGCACAATCTTACGCATGGGCAGAAACGCGATGACGAGGCCGCTGACGCTCAATATCAGCGCCCGCCAGATAAGGTATTCGCTTGTAAGGGTTGTCCTGTTCATAAGCTTGCAAGCAAAATTGTGTTTGATGAAGTGATGTGATTTGTTTTTTCCAGAACGAGAATTAATATAATGAAACACTTAAGCTTGCACTTAAAG
This sequence comes from Platygyra sinensis, assembly GCA_019787425.1. NCBI lineage: Eukaryota > Metazoa > Cnidaria > Anthozoa > Scleractinia > Merulinidae > Platygyra > Platygyra sinensis. Next base: position 7,310 of record JAHPZR010055068.1, on the reverse strand, counting down.
CCTGCCGCACACTAGCCGATTTTTTGTCGCAGAACTGCATATTCTTTGTCGAGTCAAATCAGGTTAAAATCTGTCGGGACATCAGCTTGCCGCACACTAGCCGATTTTTTTGTCGCTACTAACCTCGTTTATATTTGGGGACGAGTCGATCTCCGCCATGTTGGAAAAGACGCCTGTTCACGTGACTCTCATGACAATTCCTCATTGGTTGAGGTATGCGCGAGCCCCGACAAATAATCTTGGTCCACCGCACACTAGCCGACAAGACCCGACAAGACATTTTGAGATCTAGCACTGTCAGATATCGCCCGATAAGCCCCGATTTTGTCACAGACTCGTCTGAATTCACCGCACACTAACCGACAAGTGAAGAATTTTTGTCGGCCGACAAAAAATCGGCTAGTATGCGGCGGCCTTAAATTGACGAGGTTAACACCTAAATCATTGTCTTAACCAATGTGCGTTCTTCAATGCAGATATTACTTCACGCCGCTCGGGTCCGACTTGTCAATGAAAGGAAGATGCATTCAGTCATCCGGGAAATCGTCTTGTATTTTCTGTTTGTTTGGATGGTGCTTTTAATAGCTTACGGCCACAGAGACCCGTATGCGCACTTCATGACTCAGAACATGGAAAACACTTTTGTTGGTCACCAGGACTCTCTCGGTTACCGTGACGAAGACAAACTTATCTCTAATAAGCCCGACGTGGGCGATGATGACATCAAGCTTTATGACGTAAGTACTTATAATTAAATAAAATAAATTACAATATTTAGAGGGTAAGCCACATCAAGCTTAGCTAGTTTTAATCTCTATCCTTGTCTGTGGGAGGCAGGGTGGCCTCATCGTTAGTGCGCTCGACTCTGGAGCGAGCGGACCGGGTTCGAGCCCTGGCCGCGGACATTGTGATGTGTTCTTGGGTAAGACACTTTACTCTCACAGTGCCTCTCTCCACCCAGGTGTTGGAAACCTAACAAATTGCGGGGGAGTGACCTGCGATGGACTAGCATCCCGTCCAGGGGAAGTAGAAATATTACTAGCTGCTTCATGCTACAAAAAGCGGGATAACCTCTGGCAGCTATGAGCCAGTGTTGGCTCCAAGGCTTCACACACTTTCTCTAACCTTGTCGAGTTGGATTTTGGAGATGCTGGTGTCTGTGGAAGAAGGAAAACCGGAGAACCCGGAGAAAAACCCTCCGAGCAAAGAGAGAACGAACAACAAACTCAACAGGCCATTTCCGAGTTCTCTTGTCTTTCTGTTTCAAAACCAGTCTAAGTGGGAAACCTTTCATGTGAAAATGAGTTCTGCATGCAGTTTAATTTCGTGCAAATCAGTCATCTTCATAAGAATGGTTTCGCACTTAGATTCGCTTTGAAACAGAGGAACAAGGCAACTCGGAAATGGCCTACTCAAATATGACACCGGGCCGGAATAGAACCCAGGCCACACTGCATGGAGATGAGCGCTCTCAACACCGCGCCTTCCCTCCTCCCCATTGGTCCAATGTTGACATTGTTTCCCCTTATTCCTTGGAATACTTCGTTTCAGTACATAGTTTATCAGAACAAGTATCAGAACAAATGAGCAGCCTTACAGATAAGACTTTGCAATGTGTTAACGTTTTGTTCTATAAATACACCTCACAGGTAAAAAATGTGAACGACTTCTGGGAATGGGTAAATCAGACCCTAGTTCCAGGCCTCTACAACGGTGCCTGGTACAATGGTAACACAGGACAACCAGGATTCTTGAATGACAAGATGTCTTTTGTTGTGGGAATGACTCGGATCAGGCAGCTTCGTGTTAAAAGTGGTATGCACTCAGATTCAATGTTACTCAATACACACCATACACAGGTCATCTAAAGGGCGATTCTATGTTTCCTAAACTACTTGTAATTGCTTGAATGTAACACTAGCATTCATTGCGCGCATCGTCAGGTTTTGACACACACGGGAGGTTTAAAGAACATGGCGAAAAGAGAGTTGCTCAGAGGCCGAGAGCCTCGCGCGCTTGTAGCTTTTCGTATCTCACTTCCAAATGCAACAGGACTTGATGATGCACTGCTCAAGCTATTATTCAATTGTTTTTTTCTTAACACTGCCAAAGAAACTGTGGGAAAATGGCTCAATTTAATCTTGCTGAATGTTTTAAGTGTTAAGAATTTTTTTATTAGGAAGAACAAAAAATGTAAAAAAAAAAATCAAGAACTTAGCATCACAGAAAGGAACAAAATTGCTTAGCAAGGAAAAGGTTGTTATACAAATATCGCGTTTTTAATTCTTTTCATGATGTGCTGTTGTTTTAGGAACATGTGAAGTTGCTTCAGTATTTGATGTTCACGTGGACGCCTGTGATGAACCCTACTCCTGGGACGCTGAGGACCAGACTCTTCAGTACGCTCCCGGTTGGAAACAACCAACCAATCAGAACTCTTCTTCCACTCCAGGAAGCAGCGCATGGCACTACAAGACGACCACTGAACTCAAAACACGTCCTTTCCTCGGACATCTTTCCCTTTATCGAGGAGGCGGCTACAAAGCAGACTTAGGATCGACTATAGCGGGGGCTTACACCATGTTAGACGATTTGAAATCGAACAATTGGGTCGACAAATACACACGCGCTGTATTCATTGAGTTTACTGTGTATAACGGCTATAGTAATCTCTACTGTGTGATGAATTTGCTTTTAGAGTTCACGGCCGCCGGAGGTGTTGTTCCATTTATACAACTGCTTTCAACGCGGATCGACCGCTATGTAGGGAATTTCTTGTTGTTCGTCTTGATCTGCGAAGCTTCCTTTGTTATATTCACCCTTGTGTTTACTTACCGCGAGTTCAAAAGGCTTCTCAAGACGGATCTAAAAGAATACATGACTGCGTTCTGGACATGGGTTGAAATAGCGCTGTTAGGTTTGTCGTGGACTAGTATCGTTCTGTATTTTATCAGGTTCGGGCTAGACAAACTCACGAAGAAGGCTTTTCGAGAAAACCCTCAAGAATTCGTGGATTTCCACCATCTCGCGCTGGTTGATCAGTTGTTCGGGTATGTCTACGCATTTGTAGTTTTCATCATCTCGGTAAAATTTCTTCGTTTGTTTCGTTTTAATCGTCGCATGTCTCTTCTTGGATCTACCCTGAAATGCGCTGCGAAGGAAATGCTTCATTTCGGAATCATTTTTAGCCTGGTTTTTGTCGGATTTTCTCATCTTTGCTATCTAGTGTTCTCGCACGAGCTGTACAAATTTCACACGTTCGTCACCACAGTAGAAACCCTCATCAGCGTCATGCTGGGCAAGTTCAGTTATGTTAGCTTGGAGCGAACCAACAGAGTCCTGGGTCCGATGATGTTCTTCTTCTACAGTATAGGCGTGGTCTTCATTCTGATCAACATGTTCCTGTCAATCATTATTGAGAACTTTAAGAGAGTGAAGAGAAACAACGACCTCCAATCTAATGAATACGAGATCGTTGACTTTATGACAGAGCAATTTACAAGTTGGTTGGGATTAAGATCGCGATCGATTTTCAAAAATCGGGTTTTTGCCGAAGGGGATTTCAAGCGTCCGGTGTACAAGAAGAGAAAACGAACTGACGAAGCTGCGCAACTGAAGGACAGGGTCGATCGACTTGTGACGCTTATTCAGAGAGTTCATTGTGATGATAATGAAGAAGATTTTCTCAGGAATGATGGAGAAGTAACTTATCTAATACCGGATATCAAATTGGAATCTTACGCTTGAGTAAAACATATAGAATGACATTAGACGAGGGTACCCTATATATTAAACGAAATACTGACAGAACACTTTTGAAAAGATACCCCATTTTAAATGGGGTCCATTTCTTAATGTTAGGGTCCTCTGTATATTCCTATAACTTCACAAGGTCGGTTTCGACTCCTGTTACAAGCTGCTGGCGGTGTCAAACAGCAGTTGAAATATTAAAACCGGCTGCTTTAGTACTGCAGTATATACATGTATTCTTTGTAAATAATTAACTAGAGACTAAGACTTTGTCGGGAATATTATTTTTAATAGGAAACTACAATGTTGATGGACAATGCAAAATGAAAATAGACCAAAGTAAGTCTACTTGTTCATGAAGTTAGCTCTTTGGTCTAACCTAGATAGTTAAACTAGAAACTATTTTAACGGGTATTTCTGCTTCTTCTCTCAAAGAATGCCAGTCCAATTGGCCCAACAACAATCGCCACGTTTCTGAGAGTACACATATTTTGCGATCCCAGGCGCGCACTTTTTTTCGCACGGAACACCAACCTCTATGCCCTGGGCAACATAGGTTTCTTTTTTCTCAGTCGCGCTTTCGTCGACAGGTCCGCTGAAGACTGGGTCGTCATTGACTTCTAGCCTTTCTGTACATGAGCAATGTCTCTAGCTGGCACCAGTGAAAAATTTCCCATTCAAAAAATGGCTGTCTCTAACTACTGACCCAACAAAAAATTTATTATCAAACGCTGTAAAATCCCATGTTAATGAAGTAGGGATTATATTTAATGTACTGCCCAAAAAGAAACCTAACTATTATTGTCCTTTAATTAATTCAATTGTTGTTTTAAGGTGGCTGAAAACAGTTTCCAGTACTTTCCAAGACTTAGAGTTTGATGGGTCATTATAACCACTCTATACCGGTTGACGCCAAAATCATGGTATCAACCAACCAACCAATCATCGGTGAACAAGTTGCTGTTAATTTTTTGGCACAATAGGTTACCACAGCAATAATATGACCTGCTAAAAACACCCTTAATTTCAGCTCTAAGCGCTTATAACTCAAAAACGAGCTCGGTGACCTCCATTTTTTATTATTGAATTGTAATCAGCATGATAAGATGCAACTTTTTGCAAAGTTTAAAAAATTCTGCGAAGGGGGTTTAGAGCCACTTAACTTTTCAAAAAATTAGAGTTTGATGGGTCATTATAACCACTCTATACCGGTTGAATCATGGTATCAACAAACTGCCCAATCATCGGTGAACAAGTTGCTGTTACTGCAGAGCCACCTTAAATTTTGGAAAATTAAAGTGGAATATTTAAACTAAATTACAGAACATTATACTGCCCAGCTTGCCAATGTGCTGTTGAAACATAGTTCACACATATCGCACTAGTTATGTTCTCCTACTAATAACATTGTGATTTTTAGTCTTATTTTAAATGCTATATTATTAATTCAGGGCTATATTTTCTATAGTTTAGATATGTTCTAAAATTTTTATATTATGTCATTTGTGTGGTTACGTTTATGGGCTACATTTATTAACATATAATTAGTACAACTGCCATTAATCATATTACATTTGTTCAAGTCTTTCAACTACCTTGACTATGCCAGGTAGGATTTTAGGGCCACTTGTAGTCACTTTTTAGTCTCCCATTGTTCCATAGGGGTCGTAGGGAGGACTTTTTTGTCATTTTTGAATAAACTCTTTTGGCAATTTTAGCGCTGATGTTGCAAAGTATGAAGCCTGCATAGTTTCTGGCATAAAGCCAACTACCTTCCATTGATTATTTTTCATATCAAAACGCTCCACAACATTTTCAAGTGTACTCTCATTTTCTCCTCCAAACAAGTAAATGGCATCATCTATACTTACAATACCGTGTGCAGCACGAGGCACAATTGGACTAGACACCAGGCTCCACTGTTTTGTACTTGGTTCAAACATTTCACAGGAAGGCTCTATGGTTGTATCTGTCATGTCACCAAATCCTCCAACTACAACAATTTTTTCAGCAGTGGTTGCAGCAGCAGCAGCAAATCTTCGTGCTTTAGAAATACTTGAAACCGTGTTCCAATGGTCAGTTAATGGGTTGTAGCACTCCACACTGTTTTGACAGACTGTGCCATCATGACCAGCAATTACATAAATATGTTGTTGCAGCACAACTGAACTGTGACCAGCACGTTCAGTTACCATTGATGATCCTTGCCTCCATTTATCAAGAACTGGATTGAATATTTGAACTTTACACCAAGAACCCTCTCCACCAATGACATACAACTCTTCCTGAAAAGATGTCACCGAACAGTCTTTTAGTTTAAAAGATCCTCCATGGGAGCTCCATTTGTTCTGTTTTGGGTTAAAATAACACATTGGAGCCAGTGTGTTGACTCCACCAAATATGTACAACAGTCCACAACACACAGCAGCACCATGATGACTGCGATGGAAAGGCATTGTGGGAAGGGATACCCATGATAAAGTAGAGGGTACAAAACAGCAGGTGTCCTTCTTGTTACTGGAAGCACACAATCCACCAGTGAGCACAACCACATGTTCATATTTGTCTAAAGACAACCGAGGTTTTAGTGACATGTCTTGGAAACGGTCTGGGAACAGAATGAAATCCAGAGCACTGACAACAACCCTGGTACAGGTGAGGTTCTTACTGACCAACTCTTCATGGAGGATATTACGTAGCCTGTACTTCGACATTGAAAAAAGTCTTACGCATTTCAGTAGTTCCGGAAGTAAACATTCCCTCGACGGCAGATCATGTTTCACCCAGGCAATCACTGCTTGGAATACTTCCTCTTCATCCGAGACGTTTATCTCGTCCTTGCAAATCAGTTCTCGGATGTTCTCTGCATCAAGCGCTCTGAAGTCCTCAGATTTCGCGACAGCTACAAAATTTTTAAATTTAAAGGCAACTGCAGCTTGCTTTAGTGACTCGCAGTTATACCGAGAAGCAAAGGATTCTAAATCCAAGATATTCGACGCATTTAGCGAGCTCTCCAGGAAATCTGACGCTTTCGATTTCAAACTTGGTATGATCAAGTAGTCCGCGATCATCAACAAATCTTGTACATTGGAAGAGTCGATGCTTGCTTCACCGGTGTAAATGAATTTAAGAACATCGGCAATTGTCGTCGATTTAGCATCCTGCAACTCCACAAGATTGCTTTCGTTTTCTCGCAGTTGACTGGTAAACTTAGCCCGGAAGTAAGGACTTGCAGCAGATAAAACACATTTATGAGCAGGAAAGTTCTGTCCTTGAGCTCGAATAGTCGTATCGCAGAGAACGTTTGTTTCTCTAAGCTCGTTAAGTCTGTGGAGCAACTCGTCTTTGAAATCCTCGTAAATAATCTCTGGCTTTTTCTCTGCAGGCTCTTCGCAAAAATACTCCCCATCCCCCTCTCTCTCTTTTCCTCTCTCAACAACACAACCGGATGGGGGGAAGAAAAAAGAAGGGGGGGGGGGGGGGGGCGGGAAAAAAAGAAGAAAAAAAGGGAAAAGAAAAGGGGAAAAAAAAAGGGAGGAACAGAGAGAGAGATGGAGTAT
>JAHPZR010055066.1:7500-20704 GCA_019787425.1 Platygyra sinensis | reverse complement strand
TCAAAATAACAAGTGAATAAAACTAAATTGGCTACACAGAACAATGTAAAGCATCTGACAAGAGTTTAAAAATACATACAGGCAGAAGCACATAACTTAGAATCCTCAGAGAAGTTGCCTAGAAAGTTTTTTGAAACTTTTCCTGAATGTTCCTTACCAAGCACTGTTTCGAAAAAAACGAAAGAGATATGATGAGCCAATCTTACCCCATTTGTGCCTGTACCCGTGCTAATCTCAAGCGCTATTAATCGGTCCATGTTACATTTTGCGGCTTGAGGCATAGTTTATTAAAGTAATTCTAGGGAAAAAAATTCTCAAGAACATGGGACAATGTCATCAAGTTTGTGGAAAAATCGCACCATTTTAGACGACGTGAACGTAAATTTAAGCATTCGCTAAGTCGTTGTTTTTGTGGTCATAATCTGCATCCTTGAGTAACAGTTTTTTGCACGCTTTCAGTTATATCTTTTTTCCTTCCAGTAATTTTTTTTTTATTTTTTAAATTACAGTGAGGACACTCGAACAACGAACACTTGATATTTGCTTGTACATTTATTTAGTGATTATGGAATGCAGGCTCCCCCTTTTGACAACAGTATTTAATGTTTTTACACTTATAAAATGCTATACATGTAACACTATACATCATTAGAAGAGCCTTTATTTCTTAGTCGTTGAAAAAAATGTACACAGATATGTCAAGTGTTCATTTTACGATAACTGCAGAAATTCACGCGCGCTCATTGGCTAATTTTTATTGTCCATATGCGGACATACACATGAATTCAAAATTCATGCGACGCGTCAGCGAGCGAGAGCCGGCAATTCGACAATTTGTTACCGTAAAAAACAAATTGATGTCAGTTTTTAATGCGCCTGTCCTGTTATTGATAATGAATTTCGTCATCACATTGTCAAAGTAGTCTGCGGATCCACTCGGCTATCGCCTCGTGGATCCACAGCTACTTTGACAATGTGATGACGAAATTCATGATCAATAACAGGACAGACGCATAAAAAACTGACGTCAATTTGTTAACAGTTCGAGTGTCCCTATTGTAGAGAGGATAACATACACACTATGATCATGCAATAAAAACATAGGCCACCGTGCTCGTTTACGAGAAAATGAGCATTTATTTAGCTGTTGATCTAAGCTTGTGGGAAATCTCTTACGTTGAGTACATGCACGCACTCATCGTCGCGCGCTAATGATACGAAAATCGTGCGCAGTGGGGATGCGCAATGCAACAAAGAGTAATCACCTTATCGCTTCTAGGTGATATGCTCCTGATACAGAATAACAGTTTAAAAATACCCAAGCTTGATTTGAAACCAAGTTTTCTTAATAACACACAAAGAAACTAAATGATCGTGTAAGAGAATTTATATTTTGAGGTTGACACCTAAAAGTTTACATTACTTGTCAGTTTTTTACATAATGGTCATTAAGGGCCATGAAGTTCATCACATTCACTACAAAATAAGTTAAAATATCACCTAAAAATGCTCAATAAAAGTACAAAATAATTATCACAATATTTCCAAACAAACCTCGCAAGCACTACATAATGATAAAATATCATTTTGTGAGAAAAATTCACAGGCTAAAAATGGCACAAAGTACAAAATATGCTATATAATGTGCACTGACTGGCTAAATGTCGCCTATTTAACTTGGCCAATCAAACTCTAGGATTTGTGGGGTGGAAGAACGGGATAAAGTTGGCACACTTGTTAACTACACCTCACTAAGCCCCTGATATACTGGTACTAGATAGTCAAATGAAATAAATTAACAGAAAAATGTCCTAGGCCACAAAGATGTCTAAACTAATTACATATTAAACTGGTTCATGACAACACTGCTATCAATTTATGTGCATTTCCTACCAAAGAAATATTATAAAATGTTTTCCACTCAATTCCCTAAAAGTATGACAGAAATACTTTGACATGCTTTCAGTCCAAAACATCTTGCCTATCATATTGTTCCTTTCTTTGTCTTTAACGCTTTCTTAAACATTTCTGTATGCCGGTAATTTTAAGAAACAAGGGAAAGTATTTAATATTTCCCAAATTGTTAACATACATGTTGTATAAATAGAAAAAGACATAAGTTCAACCCAGGCCAGGCATCAAGTAAGCTAGATTATCCAACACTTCAGCCTGTCAAAATAACAACAGAACATATGTCATTATGAGTTGAATTCAAACTACATGAAACCTAACCCTTGTAGCAACCCTAAGCTTAAGGACGGTGCCTACGTTTGTTAGTGCGCACACGTTCTGCGCATCACGCAAGCCATAGTTCAAGCGCGCGCGCGCGCTGGGTTTGACATTGACGCAATCAACCACGCCACCAAGCACACGACTGAAATTAAAGCAATATTTTCCTACGGTGACCAAATCAATTTTAATGAACCTGTACTTAAACCAGGAACACCAGAATAGCAGCATATCGCTAGCCACAAACTGTTAACGTCTTCCAGCTGAAAACCTAGCTGTTATCTTTCGAAAATTACACTGAAATCCAACTGCAAACATGTACCTGCAGATGGCGTAGTGCGCGCGCAGACACGCAATTGTCTTACTTACTGGGGAGGTGACAGGAAAAAATGTAACGGGCACCGTAAAAGTTTTCAAAAAGGATCAATAACTTTAATAAACGCGTGGTTACCCCTACATTTTTTGTTGCGAAAAGGAAGCGGCAAGCCTATTCAACATGTGGTTAGTTTCTGGTCGTGAGCAAAAGGTATTTAGACTGTATTTTAGCTGAACCAAAGGAAGGCTGTCAGAGACGTTAAAAGCGATTTTGCAACGATTTTGTCACTTAAAACGTAACAAAAATGATTTTAATGTTACCATTTGCCATGTAGTTTTAAGATCTTTTTAAACGTGTTTGCCTTTCTGTATGTAAAGGTGAATTCTAAGGAAATCTGTGAAGAAATATCGTTTCCCGCTTTTTTCAGAAAAATGCTGATGTCAGCATTTTTGTTGAGATTCAAGGCTAATTATCTCGAAAAAATGCGTGGCTACCCCTATTTTTCTTTGTGGATTCCAATAGCCCTTGCAAATATCTACTTTTTCCGTGTGGTCCTAACTTGGCGCAAAAACCTTTGTATTTAGTAGGCACCGTCCTTAAAAGACAAATTCTCAAGCTGATTGCTACCTACAGATCTTTAAATATTAGTTCTGAAAACTTGGTTTTGCAACAACAATAACAACAGCCCTGTATATTTCAATGAATTCTACTATTTCCCTAACAGTGTACCTGTATAAAGAGAACTTACATTATATATTAATCATACTCTGGTCAGTCTAATATTGTGACGGAAGTCTCTCTCCACATAACTCCAAAATTAATATAATCAATCAATCAATCTTGATTTGCACTCACTCTTGATCAAAATAAGAAATTAAAACTGTGAAAATATTCAAAGTAAAAATTAGAGTACTTGCTGCCTGTCCAGAATAGCAATAGGAGCTAGCGGAGCCAGGCAGCCAGTTAACATCAGCATTAAAGAAATAAAATACAGGTCAGCATGAAAACTGAAGCACAAATGCGCACATACAGCTGCACACTAATTTACTATCAATAAACAGAATTTGATTCAATGTTACCTGCGTTTTTACAGAGCAGCCATTCATTTCTGGTATTTGCGATGTTAGAAACAGTAAAGGTGCTATGGCACACAGGGCGGAGTCTAATAACACAGATAAACTGCCATGGACTTCACCTGGATCCTTCAAGAACAATAAAACAGAAATGGTAACAGGTAGACTTGTTCCAAATTACAGTTTGAAAACAGTCAAAATTGAAAATGAAATGGTAAATTAAAATTATTAATTGGATATTAATAAAATCTATTAACTTGTAAAAAATGTTTCACTTGAACTAGACCATGATTTACTAGATTCAAACCGTAAAAATGTACAGTAGTTCGTAATACCAATGAATGTGATCCCTGGACTATTAAATTTTATGAATAATCATTTTGGAACGATATTAATTTTATTTTCTTCATACCCTTCCTGGCATGGTGAATGGTAAATGTGAGCATTTTTCTATGCAGGCACAAGCCATTTTGACTTTCTGAATTGCGAGACCAGGACTTCAAAGTGTCGAAGACATCCAGATGTAACTCACAAAAAGTTGAGACTCCAACACAGCTTTATGAAAAGAAAGAGACTGCAAGATGCACATGTATAGCTGCTATAAAAAAAGACTGCAAGCCCTGTGAAATAAGTCAAAAATTTTGCCAGACCCATGGTTTTTTGAAGGACCATTCTTCACTCCTCCTTCCCATTCACTGTAAGTCTACAAGGTTCTTACCTGTACTCGGAGACAGGCTCCAACAGTACACAGAGACTCCCCTAAGAGTTGTAAGTGTGCAGCTAAGTCAATAGCTTCGGCTTTTTCATCTTTAGATGTGATTACAGGTTTGGGGCTACTGAGGCCAAGAGATTTCTTGACTTCCTCTGCCTTTCTCCGCCAACTCTATGAAAGGGTACAGAAATGCAAAAGTTATTCTCATTGAAAAGAGTAATTTCTGATGTTTGAATAAATTAGTCGGAAATTATTTTTTTGATGGCACGATTGAGAGGTTCGAGGGTTGTTATGGGATGTGCTAGGAATATGTAGGCTTTGCGCAGGAGATTTAGGTCCTTCTAGGTCCGCCAGTCGTCGCGTTTGCTCAATTTTCTTTTTCTTCTGTAATTTTTGTATGAGAGCGTTTATCTTGTAATGTATTTGTTGTATATTGATCAGTTGTACCCTCTCCTCGGGATCTTGTGCTGCTGCATTAGATGAGGAATACGTTTCCACATATTTTTTGGCCACATCTAAAGGGTGGTTTTTTAGTGGTTTTTCATATCTGTCCCATGTAAGTGTAGTCAGAATATCAACTTAATTAGAGCAGGGTAATGTTTGTATATATTAAGAGGATTCTTTGTCCTAATGCCAAATCATAGTAATTAGTCAGAGAGAAATGGTTATGAAACCTTGCAAAACTCTTTCTTGTATGATTTTGTTGGCTACTCCTGAACAAAACCTGGCAAAATACAAACGTTGGTTATGTGTGCTCATTCAACTTTCCAATAGAAGCATTGCCATCATGTAATTCATGCATAGTCAATGAGCATAAAACCAAAAGATGTGTAGAGTCAAGGACCTTCCAACATAACTCTTAACCTGTTTGTTTGCTTCTTTGATGTTTACCAGACTTCTTAACCATTTTCCTCTGTTAACTATGGCCAGATCTCTTCCCCCACTTTTGTTATCCTTGTTACAAATCCATTTCTAATTTCTAAAAGTTTACTTCAGTCATACTTGTACTTTCTTATTTGATGATGAAGAAACTGCTGTTATTAGTAGAACTGTTGAGGCACCTTCAAGCTCAAAACCAGGCGATTCGGGATTAGTTCAGTCAATAGAACAACCTTCTAACATCTCTAAACGGATTACACCCAAAAGCGATCCTTCGATCGCCAGAAAACAAAAGAAATCGACTCCTACTGTCTCTTATGATGAAGGTCACAAAAGGGAAACTAGGCGAAGTTATCAAAATTATCTTGAAGAGCTCAAAACAGAGACAGATCCTTTGAAAACAGCACAAAATGAAGTAAAATATACAGAAAAGACAACAAGTAAAAAACAACAGAGAAGTGAAAGAAAAGTCACACAAAGGAGAAAATCAGATGCTACCAGTCAAGTAGTTGAAAGTACAACACCAAAGATCACAGGAGTTATGGGGAAAAAAGAAAAAGGTACATCTAACTCAAGGGCCAAGAGAGAAACCCCAGATGAGCCCTCACCCAAGGTCAGGACCTCATCAAGGACCCCTGTTCCTAAGAGGATCTTTTCACTACTTGAAGAAGAGGAAAAAGCAGAGCAGAAATCAGAGGAATCTGGTATCCCAGGATTGGAGAATGAGTCAGCAAGTTTAAGTTCTCCTAAAGCAAGATCATCTTCAAGACCTCCTATGCCAAAAAAGGGTTTCCCTGTACTTGAGAAAGAAGACAGCGAGGAAGCAAAGCAGTATGTCCCAGAATTAACCTCTTCTAAAACAAGAACTCCAAAAAGTCAAGGTACCAAGAGGAGATTGTCGGCAGCAACAGGTTCATATGATCAGAATCTTTCAAAGAGCACTCCAGTCACAGATGATGAACCTTCGCCTAAAGTCCGAGTGTCGTCACGAGGTCATAAGCCGAAAAGAACTTTCTCCCTTCTTGAGGGTGACGAAGGTTCGGACAAAATTGAAGAAGGAAGTAACCCATCTGAGAAGATCTACGAGGAAGGAAATTTATTTGTATTAGCAAATCAAATTGAGCAACAAAAATCCACTACAACCAAGGAACCCAAGAAAAGAAAAAGTAGTGGTCAGCAATTCAGTAAACTACAGTCATCTGCCAAGAAGGAATTGAAATCATCTTCAAACCATGGAAAAGAGAAGTCAGACAGTGTAGTGGTCAAAGTGGAGGGGTCAGATGTTGGTAGATATATCAGCACTGAAGCTGTTGTTTCAGAAAATATGGCAGCTGTTATTACCCCAGTGCGAGAGACAAGCCAGTCAGCAGGTTCAAAAGAAGACCAGGGTAAAGGAAGGTTAAATAAAAGAAAGGGTAATCCTGTTAAAAAGAAAGTCACTACTTCACAAGAGGCTCAGATGTCAATGGTTGGTGTACCTGGCGTGAAAGTTAAAATTGAACCTGGGCATAGTACTGATCATGAAACATTGATTTCTCCAAAGACAACCACACCAAAGGGCTTGAGTAAAAAGAAACAAACTCAGTCACTTGGTAAAAGTGCTGTAAAACAAGAAGGTGTAGAGAACACTGAAGGATTCTCTCTGAGTGACATTGCCAGGGGTGTTATTGGTAGCTCTACAGTATCCAGTGATCTAGATTCCAGTGGATCAAAAGGTAAAAGAAAAGGAAAGCTAAGTAAAGATACAAAGCACAAAGATAACAAAGATAAGAACAAGGCCCTTGATAAGTCAAAGAAAGCCACAAGCAATTCTGACAGCAAGACTGAAGAACATGAGCATATCATCCTAAAATTACAAATTCCTCAATCAGAAGATTCGACAAAACACAAGAAACATCATCATCATCACCATCACCATCATCATCATCATCATAAGCGCAAGCATTCCTCAGGAAATCATGAAGATGGCTCACCAAAAAAATCACATCACAAGAAATCTGCAGATACATTGTCTAAAGAAAGTTCAGATCCTGGTGAAAATAAAAAAGCTGTGATAAAAAAGAAAAAGAAGATCTCCATTAAATTCAAGGGTCTATCAAACAGTGAGCCCGAAATGGCAAGTAATAACATTGAACAAAGTAACAGTGCAGGACTTAGCTCCACTGAAACACAATCCAACGAAAGTGGCAAAAAGAAAAAGAAACCAAAAAAGGTCATTTCTCATGGTGAAAAGCAGTTACAGCCTTCGTCACAATCTGAGAGTGAACATGTTAGGTTGGTGATTAAAAAAGATAAGATTCCCACAGACAATAAGTCTGAGGATGTCAAGACAAAGAAGATCTCAAAACCAACAACCTCAACGTCAGCTAATCAGAAGAAAACCACTTCAGCAACAGAAAGCAAAAAGGGAAAGGGAAGTGCAACTCCAGCAAAACATACCAAGTCACCACAGGTATATCACGTCATATAAACCTTCTCACTCCCAAGAGTGCCATGTGGCACAAAATATCATTATGTGCTCAATATTTGGTCATTTGTTTATCAAATTTGAACAGCAAAAAGGTCTTGGACATATCTTTCATTTGAAAGCATAAAATCATACACCCCCTCCCTGAGAAGACGAACTTGGACACATTTTCTCCAAAGCATTTCCAGGAGTCAAACTCAAACCAAGATTTTGAATTCCAATTGACTTACACGAATTGAATAAAACTCATCTATGTTTGTTTGTTGTTTCTTCTTAGAAGCCTAAAATAGTAACATCCTACCTGCTGTTTTGCAAGCAGCATCGGAAGAAGGTAGTGGAAGAAAACCCTGGATTAGGTATGTTTCCTTGAATAAATTATGCACAATTTGGCCAGGAAGTAAAGGTTACATATTTAATTAGAGTTTTTGCTTCGATCTTGATCTTAGAATTTACTGAAATCAGCAAGAAAGTTGGCATAGCTTGGAACAACCTTAGTGAACAAGACAAGGAGGTGAGAAATTTGATAGTAATAATATTGGTGCAGTACAGTCAATATACCTGTCTAGCGACTTCTCCATAATAGCCAGGATTTTTTGTCCTGATCAATTGTCAACCCATACTTCTCACTTCTTTTGGAACCCACTTCTAACTGACATCTGTCAGTCTCTACTAAGTAAAAATTACAATCATTCTGCACCAGGAAGGCTGTTGCAAAGAAGAGTTCATGGGAGGCTAAGAACTTTTACACTAAAAGCACTAAGATTATAAATTTTAGAAGTGCCTTTTCGCAAAGTAGTGTACTTATGTAAATTGCTTCATGTCATGTCAAATAAGAAAGTACAAGTATGACTGAAGTAAACTTTTAGAAATTAGAAATGGATTTGTAACAAGGATAACAAAAGTGGGGGAAGAGATCTGGCCATAGTTAACAGAGGAAAATGGTTAAGAAGTCTGGTAAACATCAAAGAAGCAAACAAACAGGTTAAGAGTTATGTTGGAAGGTCCTTGACTCTACACATCTTTTGGTTTTATGCTCATTGACTATGCATGAATTACATGATGGCAATGCTTCTATTGGAAAGTTGAATGAGCACACATAACCAACGTTTGTATTTTGCCAGGTTTTGTTCAGGAGTAGCCAACAAAATCATACAAGAAAGAGTTTTGCAAGGTTTCATAACCATTTCTCTCTGACTAATTACTATGATTTGGCATTAGGACAAAGAATCCTCTTAATATATACAAACATTACCCTGCTCTAATTAAGTTGATATTCTGACTACACTTACATGGGACAGATATGAAAAACCACTAAAAAACCACCCTTTAGATGTGGCCAAAAAATATGTGGAAACGTATTCCTCATCTAATGCAGCAGCACAAGATCCCGAGGAGAGGGTACAACTGATCAATATACAACAAATACATTACAAGATAAACGCTCTCATACAAAAATTACAGAAGAAAAAGAAAATTGAGCAAACGCGACGACTGGCGGACCTAGAAGGACCTAAATCTCCTGCGCAAAGCCTACATATTCCTAGCACATCCCATAACAACCCTCGAACCTCTCAATCGTGCCATCAAAAAAATAATTTCCGACTAATTTATTCAAACATCAGAAATTACTCTTTTCAATGAGAATAACTTTTGCATTTCTGTACCCTTTCATAGAGTTGGCGGAGAAAGGCAGAGGAAGTCAAGAAATCTCTTGGCCTCAGTAGCCCCAAACCTGTAATCACATCTAAAGATGAAAAAGCCGAAGCTATTGACTTAGCTGCACACTTACAACTCTTAGGGGAGTCTCTGTGTACTGTTGGAGCCTGTCTCCGAGTACAGGTAAGAACCTTGTAGACTTACAGTGAATGGGAAGGAGGAGTGAAGAATGGTCCTTCAAAAAACCATGGGTCTGGCAAAATTTTTGACTTATTTCACAGGGCTTGCAGTCTTTTTTTATAGCAGCTATACATGTGCATCTTGCAGTCTCTTTCTTTTCATAAAGCTGTGTTGGAGTCTCAACTTTTTGTGAGTTACATCTGGATGTCTTCGACACTTTGAAGTCCTGGTCTCGCAATTCAGAAAGTCAAAATGGCTTGTGCCTGCATAGAAAAATGCTCACATTTACCATTCACCATGCCAGGAAGGGTATGAAGAAAATAAAATTAATATCGTTCCAAAATGATTATTCATAAAATTTAATAGTCCAGGGATCACATTCATTGGTATTACGAACTACTGTACATTTTTACGGTTTGAATCTAGTAAATCATGGTCTAGTTCAAGTGAAACATTTTTTACAAGTTAATAGATTTTATTAATATCCAATTAATAATTTTAATTTACCATTTCATTTTCAATTTTGACTGTTTTCAAACTGTAATTTGGAACAAGTCTACCTGTTACCATTTCTGTTTTATTGTTCTTGAAGGATCCAGGTGAAGTCCATGGCAGTTTATCTGTGTTATTAGACTCCGCCCTGTGTGCCATAGCACCTTTACTGTTTCTAACATCGCAAATACCAGAAATGAATGGCTGCTCTGTAAAAACGCAGGTAACATTGAATCAAATTCTGTTTATTGATAGTAAATTAGTGTGCAGCTGTATGTGCGCATTTGTGCTTCAGTTTTCATGCTGACCTGTATTTTATTTCTTTAATGCTGATGTTAACTGGCTGCCTGGCTCCGCTAGCTCCTATTGCTATTCTGGACAGGCAGCAAGTACTCTAATTTTTACTTTGAATATTTTCACAGTTTTAATTTCTTATTTTGATCAAGAGTGAGTGCAAATCAAGATTGATTGATTGATTATATTAATTTTGGAGTTATGTGGAGAGAGACTTCCGTCACAATATTAGACTGACCAGAGTATGATTAATATATAATGTAAGTTCTCTTTATACAGGTACACTGTTAGGGAAATAGTAGAATTCATTGAAATATACAGGGCTGTTGTTATTGTTGTTGCAAAACCAAGTTTTCAGAACTAATATTTAAAGATCTGTAGGTAGCAATCAGCTTGAGAATTTGTCTTTTAAGGACGGTGCCTACTAAATACAAAGGTTTTTGCGCCAAGTTAGGACCACACGGAAAAAGTAGATATTTGCAAGGGCTATTGGAATCCACAAAGAAAAATAGGGGTAGCCACGCATTTTTTCGAGATAATTAGCCTTGAATCTCAACAAAAATGCTGACATCAGCATTTTTCTGAAAAAAGCGGGAAACGATATTTCTTCACAGATTTCCTTAGAATTCACCTTTACATACAGAAAGGCAAACACGTTTAAAAAGATCTTAAAACTACATGGCAAATGGTAACATTAAAATCATTTTTGTTACGTTTTAAGTGACAAAATCGTTGCAAAATCGCTTTTAACGTCTCTGACAGCCTTCCTTTGGTTCAGCTAAAATACAGTCTAAATACCTTTTGCTCACGACCAGAAACTAACCACATGTTGAATAGGCTTGCCGCTTCCTTTTCGCAACAAAAAATGTAGGGGTAACCACGCGTTTATTAAAGTTATTGATCCTTTTTGAAAACTTTTACGGTGCCCGTTACATTTTTTCCTGTCACCTCCCCAGTAAGTAAGACAATTGCGTGTCTGCGCGCGCACTACGCCATCTGCAGGTACATGTTTGCAGTTGGATTTCAGTGTAATTTTCGAAAGATAACAGCTAGGTTTTCAGCTGGAAGACGTTAACAGTTTGTGGCTAGCGATATGCTGCTATTCTGGTGTTCCTGGTTTAAGTACAGGTTCATTAAAATTGATTTGGTCACCGTAGGAAAATATTGCTTTAATTTCAGTCGTGTGCTTGGTGGCGTGGTTGATTGCGTCAATGTCAAACCCAGCGCGCGCGCGCGCTTGAACTATGGCTTGCGTGATGCGCAGAACGTGTGCGCACTAACAAACGTAGGCACCGTCCTTAAGCTTAGGGTTGCTACAAGGGTTAGGTTTCATGTAGTTTGAATTCAACTCATAATGACATATGTTCTGTTGTTATTTTGACAGGCTGAAGTGTTGGATAATCTAGCTTACTTGATGCCTGGCCTGGGTTGAACTTATGTCTTTTTCTATTTATACAACATGTATGTTAACAATTTGGGAAATATTAAATACTTTCCCTTGTTTCTTAAAATTACCGGCATACAGAAATGTTTAAGAAAGCGTTAAAGACAAAGAAAGGAACAATATGATAGGCAAGATGTTTTGGACTGAAAGCATGTCAAAGTATTTCTGTCATACTTTTAGGGAATTGAGTGGAAAACATTTTATAATATTTCTTTGGTAGGAAATGCACATAAATTGATAGCAGTGTTGTCATGAACCAGTTTAATATGTAATTAGTTTAGACATCTTTGTGGCCTAGGACATTTTTCTGTTAATTTATTTCATTTGACTATCTAGTACCAGTATATCAGGGGCTTAGTGAGGTGTAGTTAACAAGTGTGCCAACTTTATCCCGTTCTTCCACCCCACAAATCCTAGAGTTTGATTGGCCAAGTTAAATAGGCGACATTTAGCCAGTCAGTGCACATTATATAGCATATTTTGTACTTTGTGCCATTTTTAGCCTGTGAATTTTTCTCACAAAATGATATTTTATCATTATGTAGTGCTTGCGAGGTTTGTTTGGAAATATTGTGATAATTATTTTGTACTTTTATTGAGCATTTTTAGGTGATATTTTAACTTATTTTGTAGTGAATGTGATGAACTTCATGGCCCTTAATGACCATTATGTAAAAAACTGACAAGTAATGTAAACTTTTAGGTGTCAACCTCAAAATATAAATTCTCTTACACGATCATTTAGTTTCTTTGTGTGTTATTAAGAAAACTTGGTTTCAAATCAAGCTTGGGTATTTTTAAACTGTTATTCTGTATCAGGAGCATATCACCTAGAAGCGATAAGGTGATTACTCTTTGTTGCATTGCGCATCCCCACTGCGCACGATTTTCGTATCATTAGCGCGCGACGATGAGTGCGTGCATGTAC
Organism: Platygyra sinensis; assembly: GCA_019787425.1. Classification (NCBI taxonomy): domain Eukaryota; kingdom Metazoa; phylum Cnidaria; class Anthozoa; order Scleractinia; family Merulinidae; genus Platygyra; species Platygyra sinensis. The sequence continues at coordinate 8,034 of JAHPZR010055066.1, read as the reverse complement.
TCAACGTAAGAGATTTCCCACAAGCTTAGATCAACAGCTAAATAAATGCTCATTTTCTCGTAAACGAGCACGGTGGCCTATGTTTTTATTGCATGATCATAGTGTGTATGTTATCCTCTCTACAATAGGGACACTCGAACTGTTAACAAATTGACGTCAGTTTTTTATGCGTCTGTCCTGTTATTGATCATGAATTTCGTCATCACATTGTCAAAGTAGCTGTGGATCCACGAGGCGATAGCCGAGTGGATCCGCAGACTACTTTGACAATGTGATGACGAAATTCATTATCAATAACAGGACAGGCGCATTAAAAACTGACATCAATTTGTTTTTTACGGTAACAAATTGTCGAATTGCCGGCTCTCGCTCGCTGACGCGTCGCATGAATTTTGAATTCATGTGTATGTCCGCATATGGACAATAAAAATTAGCCAATGAGCGCGCGTGAATTTCTGCAGTTATCGTAAAATGAACACTTGACATATCTGTGTACATTTTTTTCAACGACTAAGAAATAAAGGCTCTTCTAAT
>JAHPZR010055066.1:0-2500 GCA_019787425.1 Platygyra sinensis | reverse complement strand
TTATACGGGATGTATAGGTATATGCGGCCCCAAAGGGTAAGGTTTTTCGGCCGTTTTGGTCATAAATAGGGTATCAATTCTGATTGATTTCGGCCATTTTGGTTATAAACGGGGTATGGTTTTTGTACTCTAGCCCTAAGATGGGTATGTTCTTAAACTTATTAGCCACTTTTTCATCATTATCGAAAAGAAAATCAACAAAAGCCCTTCACAAATTATGTTTACGGTAATTTAACATTGGTCTGAACTAGAGATCCAATTATAACGCAGGTCTGAAACAGGATTTTGATGTAAGGTTCAGGTAATAAATAGGGTTTCGAATTTTTGGTCAGGTCATAAGTAGGGTAGGGAATATCGCAGATTTTGGTCATAAATAGGCTAAGGGGTTTTGGGAAGCGGGCCGCACACCTTCACCCTATTTTTCTGGAAGTACCTCCCCCCCGGGGTTGATGGCCTGATGGTCGTTCGCAGCCCCTTTGCTACCTCTCCCCCGGAGAGGTAGATAGGGGTAGCGAAGCATATAAGGGGCCGCGAACGACCTCGGATGTCTGAGAATCAGGCTACAATGTTGGAGGACCTCCTGGATCCTCATTAAGAACTCACTTTGGCTATCTAGTCGACTGATTTTCTGAACCGAGCCAAAAACATCTACACACGCACTTTTCCTGATACTTAAACTCCTAAAATGGCTAAAAATCACGAGACAAGTGAATATTTTTTGACAAACGCGATCTTAGTGTTATGTCAAGCCCCGTCATAACTTCCAAATTCAAAATGAGCTAGCTGGTTTCCAAACGAATCAAAGGCCGCTATTGAGCTGGAAAGTTGAAAACAGCTAGATATAAATTACGTACCGCATAAAAACTTTGGTGGCTCTTTAGTTTTGGATTTAATACGAATTTGATGTTGTCTCGTGAAAAAGTTTATATGTTAAAAGACTCAAAAAAAGATAAAATGTGAAACAAACGTACAACGACATTTGCTCGGCTATTTGGTACTTTAATATTAGAACATTAAATATGTATCTCGCTTCGAAATCACCCTTTGCTGATCAGCAAGATAGAACTAAATGTTCTGAATGTTCCTGTCCGGAACTTCATTGTATTATAAATACCTGAACAGGAAACCACAATATGAAAATATTTGTCTGGCTTGTCCGCGATCAACAATAAATCGCATAAATTAAATTTTCGATACACCTTTTCAAATTTGTTCAAACAGGATTTTAGAAGGAATGATTTATGCGGTTTGATGAAAAACGGGGGTGGAACAATTAATGGATATGGACAACGGTTCGACGCATTTTGGCGCCAAAAGAAGCGTGTCTCGTTAATTAGTATTGTTTCTATGTAAACCTAGAACTGATTATGTTTTCAAATAACCTTTTTAAAAATCGGTCAAGTTAAATCACTCCACGGTTGAAATCTTTCAAGCACATGGCATAGTAATGGAATTCATGCGGGCTTCGGTGAAAGAAATTCGTTTCTTTGCACGTTGTGGCGCCTTTTGAGTATTCGGTATTCGAAACCTCATTTTTCAGACCTTGTTACCCTATGGGCTCCTGCTTTGTCTTTGTTCTCTTAGAGAGAAACGTGCACCACGTGTATATCACTCTTCTGCTAAAAAGATAAACAATGAAAATGTAAATAGTGTTGAATTTAAAACGGTCCACTGACGTCACATGCACGAAAAAACTTGTTAGAGAGCTCAAAAAGAGTGCAAAAACTCACTTTTACCCACAATAGCATCTTTACACCTCAATTTGCCAGGAGGAAAGCTTTATTTTTGTAAACATTTTCAAGGAGTGCATCGAAAAAGCGCAAAAACATTTTGGCGGGCATTACAATTTATTGGCAATTTATTCGCCGTTGAGTGATTTTATAAATACATTACAAAAGGCGGGAAATTCATTTGATCGGTTTAAACTGCCGCAGTCACGAGCATCGCTGTTTAAAAATGGCTGACTTCCTGACAATATCCCTTAAAAAAAGCGGTATCTACTTCCCTCAGCCGGGCCCTAAGCTATTTTCGATGAGCAAGCAGATGATTCGACCTGTCCCAAAGCTTGAAGATGTTTCAGAGCCATTTAAGTCACAGAACCAAAGAACCTCCGTCATCGTCTGGTCGACTCCGACAACGCCAACAAACAAGTTCATGCCTCCTTCGCCTCCACAAACCCCAACTTCACCAACTGGAACGCCTCTCAACTACTCTCCAACTTCACCAAATGTTATCCCACCGAGAGGACGACCAAGAGCGGATGTCGTGAACATTTTGATGAAGGAAGGCCAAAATTCATACTCTTCAATCCGATGTGATGTGTGTAACCGGGTTTTCCCGCGCGAAAAGTCCTTGCAAGCTCATAAGAGAACACATAGCGGAGAAAGGCCGTACGTTTGCGACTTCCCAAACTGTGGAAAAGCTTTCGTCCAAAGTGGCCAACTGAAGACTCATCAACGGCTTCACACAGGCGAAAAACCATTTGCTTGTACCGCACAAG
>JAHPZR010055064.1:27500-30000 GCA_019787425.1 Platygyra sinensis | reverse complement strand
AAAGATGTCCGAATGATGAACTGGTAGTCCAATTTACAGTCCAAATTATGTGTGAGCTAACTACCTCGCAGAAGCGACAAGTTCAGTCGTTAAGTCTTGTACGCAATTTCCCGTGTAATGAAATAAATATGTTAATCTGAGTTCTTTTGTTGTGCATCATCTCTCCGGGTTGGGTGGGGGGGGGGGGGGGGGGAATTTGTGTTGCCTTGAGGAAACCTTTGCCAAAACAGCTTTAAACCAGGGAGGGGGAGGGGGGGGGCTGGTACTCCCTTATGTGGCTTGCACAGGTACACGCGGCCCCAGTGGGTAGGGTTTTTCAGCTGAAAATAGGGTATCGATTTAGCCATTTTGCTCTTCAGAATTCATGATTAGGACTTGTAGCCCCTTCCCCATGTATGTAGTCGACGTACGTACGTTCATTACATGTGTTTACCGCCTACCGCGCCACCGCATCATGCTCATACTACTAAAGACTGCGGATTGCGTGCAGTTTCTAAGAATTCATGTGACATAGTGCGCCAACCCGTTTTTAACTCATTCGTGCGCGCATGCGCAAGAATGAGTTATAGCGATGTTGGGGCTTCATCCGGGAATTTGCGTGGACTTTTTAATCGGCGTGGACGGAAATTAAATGTTTATTAATTTATGCAGAAGTTAACCGGAAGTAAAGGTGGGGAGGAAACAAGGCAATGCGCGCCGGGGGTTCGAACCTCGGCCTTACTTCGGTGGCTGGATTTCAAGGCGAACTTGCTATCCACTTGGCCATCTCAACATTCCTGCGTTGAGAGGCGTTAAGAAACGATATTTATAGTTGGGGTGTTACCGCTGGCCATATATGAGAACAACATCAGCCTGAACCCCCACAACACATGTTCTTGTATGCGGGTTTTTACTGTATCGCAGAAATTTGCGCTCACGGGCAACCTCATAATAACAACATATCGTCCATACATACATAAACGTTTAGATCGACAATCAAGTCGCACACACGGAGGAACAAAGGTCTAATTTACTTATTCGTTAGCGCAGTTATACTAAGGCTGGACTTTTGCCAGCCGTGAAGTGAATTAAATGAGCATTATCAGAGCACTGCATGAGCGTTGTATGTGCACTGAAACATAAGATTTACGTGTAGTGAGTGATGATAAAGTCAGCGTACAATTCATTTGCAGTTTATAGTTTTATACGAACTTTTCACAATGAGCTGTTTTCTATTTTCTGTCAAAGAAAGACTGTTTGTGATTAATTAATCGATAATGGTTTTGTCAGTAGTATAAGCAATACAAAATGTTATTGATAACAGGTATATACTAGAAGGTTAAAACAACAAATTAATTTCCGGTGAGGTAATTAGCGTTGCAGAAGGTCTTTTTTAATTTCAGAGAGAAACGATAACAATCTGCTGTTTTCACGTTTGCGTAAGTTGTTGTGGTATGTGAAACATGTCCTTTGCGGCGTTCCTTTACAATTTGTGGGATCAGCAGACTGCCTTTAATTTCATCTTTTTATAAAAGGGAAGATTTTGAGTGGGGATTGTGCTTTTAATGTCCGCTTTTAATCGAAGATTTAGCGGTGGAGTTTGGTTCATTCAGGATAAATTTGCTTTCACGGGCAACCTCGTAATAAAAACCGGTCATACGGCCGGGTCATACGGTCAGTACAAAATGCAGACTGCAGACCGAGTACAAAATGCAGAAAATGCAGACTAGGTTCAAAATGCGGACTGACAAGAAAAACTGCTTTCTTTTCGTTAGAAACGTGGTAACATTTGATTACATAAGTTACCTATTGTCACGTAGTAACCTTCCAGTGCCATCTCCAATGTGTTATACGTAGATCACTGATTGCAATACTAGCGTTTCCATTTTATATAATACAGAGATCTCGCGCTCAAGTCCGAAAACCCCTTGAAAGCTTAAAACGGTGTAAGAATGAATTGTATGAATTCTTTCATAACGTTTAAAGTGCACGTTTCAAGATATGAAAAAAAGCTGAGTGCATTCCCCAAGAATGCGACGATTGTGAGGTGATTGCGTGACAATAGGGTCACAATAGGTACAAGTTATAAAATCGAATGCTGACACGTTTCGGACTTAAAAAAAACAGTTTTTCTTGTCAGTCTCCATTTTGAACCCAGTCTGCAGTCTGCATTTGTACTCCAGACTTCGGTAACAAATATGACAACTGGCTAACAAACACTTTACTTAAAGTGGTTTCTCATAAACGAACAACAGCAAGTAAACCCACGAAGGCCCGGCTTTCTTTCTCTTACAACACTATCTTTATTGCAACACCTAGGTCCACTTAATGCCTCTGAGTAGCTACCTTTGCTCTTAACCTGAAGATTGCCTGTAAACGCATCGTCATCATGACTTTGTAAAACTTTACTGCCCTCACTTTCTCATAAATTCACTAATTCGACACGAATGAGTTGGCTCATAAGAGCCCTTTGATTATATAATGGAAGTCATTTCCCTAAAACCTAATCGAAATAACCAAG
>JAHPZR010055064.1:20000-22500 GCA_019787425.1 Platygyra sinensis | reverse complement strand
TTCTGATGTGGCAACAGAGTTAAGATTCAGTTGGAGTTCTGAAACTTCATGAGCATTGCAAGGATTCGATTGAAGATGCCGCAAAATCAGACCACCAATAAAAGCAAGGTCTTCCAGAGAACATGGCTCCTTCCCGAAAAACACACCCCCTTGAAGTGTCTTCAACAAGAACATGGCCATCACTGTGCGGCGGAAGAGATCACTAATGCTCCTATCTTCAGAATGGGTCACAAGACAGTAGATTGGAAGATAATCAGATGAGACGTAACATCCATCCAGTCGGCAACCTGATTCTCTACTGTCACTGTGATACAATCCATCCTGAATTTCCTGTCTGAAATCTTTCAAAAATTTATACCCTGCCTTTGTTATTATTCTAAGAGCAAGGTGTGCATTTCCACCAATCCCAGATCCATGGATGAGGTCAAGATACTGGCACTCAACATAATGATAGGAATCCCAGCTTTCTTTTGCACAAGCATCACTGCAATATCTGACAGTGCTGCACTGATAACATGGCAAGGGGACAGACACGCGCTTGAAACAGTGATAACAATGTGTTTCTAGGTGTCTTGGCAAAAGAACAGAAGCAAATGGCTTTTCAATGATTAGAATGTCACCCACATGTATGTCCTGAGTTGCTACTGGATGTCGACCAACACCTGGTGATGTTGTTATATTGACGGCACAAGAGGCTGAGATAAACTTGCTATTTCCTTTGTGAGTGAGCTGCGGTAAACCAAATCCTTGTGGTGGAGAATGTTCATTGTTTGAGGTCAAAACTCCTGGCATTCCCTGGGTTTTATCTGTCTGAATTTCTTGACATCTGCATATTTCCATTTCAAGTTCTTTCAACCAAACATCTTTTTTCTTGTGATCAAGCTTTGACTGATACAATGCTTGCTTTGCTTTTTGAAAACTATCCAATGCCTCAATACCACGACCAAGAACAAAAAGGCATTTTCCTTGACGATCAAGCAACTTGTAACTCAATTCATATGGATAGCCACGACTCAGTGCATGTTGAATATCTTCCAAGCACTGATGGTGCTCTCTTAAGTGAAACAACACTGCAGATCTATTAGCAAGAGCAAGAGAAAGTTCACTGCCATGACTTTCAATTGGTGCACTCAAAACACTGCAGGAATAAACTTCCAGAGCTTCATGGTAACATTTTTTTTGGAACAGTTTGTTTCCTTCATTGCGCAAATTGACAGACTCTAGAGCTGATTTTGGTTTAAAGCAGGGTTTCACAGTTATAACATCATGAACACATGCTAAACTCAGTCCAAACGAGACTCTCTCCTCATCTGATCTGAGTAAGCCAAACTGGGTTGAAATCTCTTTCAAATTGCCACTCTGTTTTAGGATACTGCTGATAGAGTCAAACCATTCTTGAAAAAGTCCACCTTCAGTCATTTCTCTAGAGGAGGAGAAATTTAAATCACTTTAATTTTTATTAAGGAATAAGCTAACACAGAAATCAGCTTGGAAGCTTGGCTTTCATATGATCATAGACAATGATATCTGTATCAGTTTAATCTACAAACACTAAAGCTCTCTTTTCAAATCTTTTTAAAAGTACATTATTTTTCGTTTCTGGGCTACTGTCTGGGCTAACATCTGGGCTGTTGGACTGTTTTGAGTCTGGGTTTATTAGCCATGGGAATTTTTTCATGGGTGTAATTTGGCATTATCTACAAGTTAGCCTTGTCAGTTAATACAAGTAAAGGGGTGTAGTCCCCCAGGGTTGTATTATTAGTTGCGATCTCATTGAATGGACCGTTCTAGGAAATAAAAAAAACAAACCCCTCAGGACCACTTAAAAAAAAATTCATGAAAACTAAAAAGTATGGGAAACTTATCTTAAATGTGTAAATCCTAAATGTATACAAGAAAAAGTTTGGAACCCCACATTTCTATGAGTTTGCAACAGATGCATAAGAAAATTCACATATTTACTACATTCTGCATAATAAAATGATATTGATCTATAGAGGTATTTTTTTGTTTAATACATACAAAAATATAAGTTAAAGATTGCTGATATACTTTGAACTCACTATGTGAGGCCATTATCACATTAGTGAGAAAATAGTGACAATACAAGTGGTGTCTCTAAAACTCAGACTGTGAACTGCAGCCTGAAGACTTTTTAACGGAAACAAAACTCATGCTATCATTTCCAACATAAGTGGAAGCTTAGTCCTTGGCATAAATTGTGTCCCTGCCCGGGGGGGGGGGGGGGGGGGGGTACTCCCTTATATGGGCTATATAGGTATGTGCGGCCCCAAAGGGTATGGTTTTTCAGCCGTTTTAGTCATAAATAGGGTATCAATTTTGGCTGATTTTGGCTGATTTGGGATTTTGGCCATTTTGGTCATAAATAGGGTATGGTTTTTATACTCTAGCCTCAATATGGGTGTGTTTTTAAGAAACCAAAAGAAAATTAACAAAAGCCCTCAAAAATTATGGTAACGGTAATTTAACTTTGGTCTGA
>JAHPZR010055064.1:0-5000 GCA_019787425.1 Platygyra sinensis | reverse complement strand
CGGGTTGGTGCACAATGTCACATGAATTCTTAGAAACTGCACGCAATCCGAAGTCCTTAGTAGTTGTGATGATGGCGCGGTAGGCGGTTAACACGTGTAACTCATGTAACGTACACTTTTTCTTGCGGCCCCGAAAAGCCAGCTGCACAGGCTACATAAAAAAAACGAGTGGGTCGATAAAAAGGAGTGTATCGGTTTAAAATACTGCATGGACCCGGAAAATAGTCGTAAGTGCGAATCGAAGGACTTTTGAGAATCAAGCGAATCCTGTTTGAGAATTAGCCCTCTGCTTTACATCAGCAGAGAACAATTGGCGATTGACACATTCCGTAAACTCGTGTAAAGTTACAACAGCTTCATTTCACCTCTTGTTTCGCTTCGTTTTGTCATCGGTCGCCGGTCGAGAGCTCAACTTAGTATCGACACGATACTTGACATGGAATTTACTTACTCCGAAATTGTTCAAGGTAGGTAGCTGCAATGATCTTTTGCAAATATGTTATCTCCGGTATCATTTATTCTCGATCTCAGTCATTCATTTTTGTAATCTATTATGTTCATTGTCTTTTTAGGAAAGAGTGCCTCCGGTACTAGCTCTGGAGAGGAAACGTAAGCCACGTGTTCATTTTATAAACCTTATTATTTATGTAAGTCGAGATTAATTTTCTTTCTTTTTTTTTTTTTGAGTGTCGGAAATCTGAAACAGGCAGAAGTGGTTACCTCACGTAAAAGAAAGATTGAAAATGCCCCAAGACGCGATCAAGGTGAGTACGCTCGACTCGATTGTGCAATTTCCGCTTTGGAGTTTTTAGATAAATAAAACACGTGTGTGGGTTCATGACACCTTTAGTTTCTTGGTTATTTCGATTAGGTTTTAGGGAAATGACTTCCATTATATAATCAAAGGGCTCTTATGAGCCAACTCATTCGTGTCGAATTAGTGAATTTATGAGAAAGTGAGGGCAGTAAAGTTTTACAAAGTCATGATGACGATGCGTTTACAGGCAATCTTCAGGTTAAGAGCAAAGGTAGCTACTCAGAGGCATTAAGTGGACCTAGGTGTTGCAATAAAGATAGTGTTGTAAGAGAAAGAAAGCCGGGCCTTCGTGGGTTTACTTGCTGTTGTTCGTTTATGAGAAACCACTTTAAGTAAAGTGTTTGTTAGCCAGTTGTCATATTTGTTACCGAAGTCTGGAGTACAAATGCAGACTGCAGACTGGGTTCAAAATGGAGACTGACAAGAAAAACTGTTTTTTTTAAGTCCGAAACGTGTCAGCATTCGATTTTATAACTTGTACCTATTGTGACCCTATTGTCACGCAATCACCTCACAATCGTCGCATTCTTGGGGAATGCACTCAGCTTTTTTTCATATCTTGAAACGTGCACTTTAAACGTTATGAAAGAATTCATACAATTCATTCTTACACCGTTTTAAGCTTTCAAGGGGTTTTCGGACTTGAGCGCGAGATCTCTGTATTATATAAAATGGAAACGCTAGTATTGCAATCAGTGATCTACGTATAACACATTGGAGATGGCACTGGAAGGTTACTACGTGACAATAGGTAACTTATGTAATCAAATGTTACCACGTTTCTAACGAAAAGAAAGCAGTTTTTCTTGTCAGTCCGCATTTTGAACCTAGTCTGCATTTTCTGCATTTTGTACTCGGTCTGCAGTCTGCATTTTGTACTGACCGTATGACCCGGCCGTATGACCGGTTTTTATTACGAGGTTGCCCGTGAAAGCAAATTTATCCTGAATGAACCAAACTCCACCGCTAAATCTTCGATTAAAAGCGGACATTAAAAGCACAATCCCCACTCAAAATCTTCCCTTTTATAAAAAGATGAAATTAAAGGCAGTCTGCTGATCCCACAAATTGTAAAGGAACGCCGCAAAGGACATGTTTCACATACCACAACAACTTACGCAAACGTGAAAACAGCAGATTGTTATCGTTTCTCTCTGAAATTAAAAAAGACCTTCTGCAACGCTAATTACCTCACCGGAAATTAATTTGTTGTTTTAACCTTCTAGTATATACCTGTTATCAATAACATTTTGTATTGCTTATACTACTGACAAAACCATTATCGATTAATTAATCACAAACAGTCTTTCTTTGACAGAAAATAGAAAACAGCTCATTGTGAAAAGTTCGTATAAAACTATAAACTGCAAATGAATTGTACGCTGACTTTATCATCACTCACTACACGTAAATCTTATGTTTCAGTGCACATACAACGCTCATGCAGTGCTCTGATAATGCTCATTTAATTCACTTCACGGCTGGCAAAAGTCCAGCCTTAGTATAACTGCGCTAACGAATAAGTAAATTAGACCTTTGTTCCTCCGTGTGTGCGACTTGATTGTCGATCTAAACGTTTATGTATGTATGGACGATATGTTGTTATTATGAGGTTGCCCGTGAGCGCAAATTTCTGCGATACAGTAAAAACCCGCATACAAGAACATGTGTTGTGGGGGTTCAGGCTGATGTTGTTCTCATATATGGCCAGCGGTAACACCCCAACTATAAATATCGTTTCTTAACGCCTCTCAACGCAGGAATGTTGAGATGGCCAAGTGGATAGCAAGTTCGCCTTGAAATCCAGCCACCGAAGTAAGGCCGAGGTTCGAACCCCCGGCGCGCATTGCCTTGTTTCCTCCCCACCTTTACTTCCGGTTAACTTCTGCATAAATTAATAAACATTTAATTTCCGTCCACGCCGATTAAAAAGTCCACGCAAATTCCCGGATGAAGCCCCAACATCGCTATAACTCATTCTTGCGCATGCGCGCACGAATGAGTTAAAAACGGGTTGGCGCACTATGTCACATGAATTCTTAGAAACTGCACGCAATCCGCAGTCTTTAGTAGTATGAGCATGATGCGGTGGCGCGGTAGGCGGTAAACACATGTAATGAACGTACGTACGTCGACTACATACATGGGGAAGGGGCTACAAGTCCTAATCATGAATTCTGAAGAGCAAAATGGCTAAATCGATACCCTATTTTCAGCTGAAAAACCCTACCCACTGGGGCCGCGTGTACCTGTGCAAGCCACATAAGGGAGTACCAGCCCCCCCCCTCCCCCTCCCTGGTTTAAAGCTGTTTTGGCAAAGGTTTCCTCAAGGCAACACAAATTCCCCCCCCCCCCCCCCCCACCCAACCCGGAGAGATGATGCACAACAAAAGAACTCAGATTAACATATTTATTTCATTACACGGGAAATTGCGTACAAGACTTAACGACTGAACTTGTCGCTTCTGCGAGGTAGTTAGCTCACACATAATTTGGACTGTAAATTGGACTACCAGTTCATCATTCGGACATCTTTTTTCGCTACCGATTTAAGAATACTGGCCCGTACTGATGTCACATGAAAACCTAGTCTCCTCAGCAGAACATTGGGGTGCCCGTGGGTTTCAGGTAATCCACCCACGACGCGTAATGGTTTCTCCAAAGCGGAAATTGCACAATCGAGTCGATCGTACTAACCTTGATCGCGTCTTGGGGCATTTTCAATCTTTCTTTTACGTGAGGTAACCACTTCTGGCTGTTTCAGATTTCTGACACTGAAAGAAAACGAAAATTAATCTCGACTTACACACCATGATAACAAGGTTTTTGAAATGAACGCGTGGCTTACCTTTCCTCTCCAGAGCTAGTACCGGAGGCGCTACTCTTTCCTAAAAAGACAATGAACATAGGAATGACTGAGAATAAATAATACCAAAGCTAAGCAATGTGCAAAAGATCAGCGCAGCTATATACCTTGAACAAAGCAAATTTAAAATCGAGTAAGTATACGTTTTTAACTCTATTCAAAGATATTTGGGCAGTTTTAGTGACCTTTGACACATTGACACCTATACATATTTTTATGAAACATTTTCAAACATATGACCCCTCGACGCAAATAGATCAGTTGTCGCACTGTTTCCTAGCCGATGTATAATACAAAAGAACACACTAACTAAAACCTAATCGAAATAACCAAGAAACTAAAGGTGTCATGAACCCACACACGTGTTTTATTTATCTAAAAACTCCAAAGCGGAAATTGCACAATCGAGTCGAGCGTACTCACCTTGATCGCGTCTTGGGGCATTTTCAATCTTTCTTTTACGTGAGGTAACCACTTCTGCCTGTTTCAGATTTCCGACACTCAAAAAAAAAAAAAGAAAGAAAATTAATCTCGACTTACATAAATAATAAGGTTTATAAAATGAACACGTGGCTTACGTTTCCTCTCCAGAGCTAGTACCGGAGGCACTCTTTCCTAAAAAGACAATGAACATAATAGATTACAAAAATGAATGACTGAGATCGAGAATAAATGATACCGGAGATAACATATTTGCAAAAGATCATTGCAGCTACCTACCTTGAACAATTTCGGAGTAAGTAAATTCCATGTCAAGTATCGTGTCGATACTAAGTTGAGCTCTCGACCGGCGACCGATGACAAAACGAAGCGAAACAAGAGGTGAAATGAAGCTGTTGTAACTTTACACGAGTTTACGGAATGTGTCAATCGCCAATTGTTCTCTGCTGATGTAAAGCAGAGGGCTAATTCTCAAACAGGATTCGCTTGATTCTCAAAAGTCCTTCGATTCGCACTTACGACTATTTTCCGGGTCCATGCAGTATTTTAAACCGATACACTCCTTTTTATCGACCCACTCGTTTTTTTTATGTAGCCTGTGCAGCTGGCTTTTCGGGGCCGCAAGAAAAAGTGTACGTTACATGAGTTACACGTGTTAACCGCCTACCGCGCCATCATCACAACTACTAAGGACTTCGGATTGCGTGCAGTTTCTAAGAATTCATGTGACATTGTGCACCAACCCGTTTTTTATATAATGGAAGTCATTCCCCTTAAGATAGCGTGACAAAGTTCGTTTCCCCGTGTTTATGTAACTGATTTGGCGGAAATTTGGTTGTTGGAGTTTCTGATCATTCATGTGACTGAGCGCGAACA
>JAHPZR010055063.1:0-14254 GCA_019787425.1 Platygyra sinensis | reverse complement strand
TTGATTGTTGTCGTTGCTAAAAAGGCGGGAAAAGTCAAGTGACAATCGATAGGAATCGATACTAGCACTAACGATTGAAATTTACCAGTCCGGTCATGTTTACGAACACGATTGGTGTGTACACTAGCGATTGACGATTGGGGCCACTGTTTGATGTCAACACTAACGATCTTTGTTTAATGCTACCGATTGAAGCTTACAACTACGATTGAATTTTAGCACTATCGATCGGCTTAGGAACTTTAGCGAATTGAGATTTTAGCACTATCGATCGAAGTTTTACAACGTAGTTTCCGGCAATTACATCACTAGCGATTGATGTTTTGACACTAACGATTGTGACCATTTCAGCGAAGCAACTGAAATATTTATCACCTACGATTTGTTTCCAGCACTAACGATTGAGATTAACACTAGCGATTTTTATTTTTTGCACACAAACGGCTCTCCATGGTACTCATCTCGTGTTTTCCTCGTGTTCCCCGCACGCCCACCTCGACTGACCTCTCAACTTTCATCTCGTGGTTTTCCTTGTGTTCCTCACCGCTCGCTTTTCTCGCACTCATCTCGCGTCTTCCTAGTGTTTCTTGGCACGCCATCATGTACTGACCCTCGGCACTCAATCTCGTTTTTTTTTCCCACTCATCTGGTCAGTGTTTCTCCTCGTGTTTCCTGGTACACGCTCATCTCAAATTCATCCTGATTGCTCTAACGCAACCACCGGAGAATCGCTTGTCTTAAAAGAATGACAAGGCTTTAACATTGGTTTTTGATCAATACCTGAATTTTCCCCGCTTGCGTCTGAACAGTGAACCGACAATCCTAGAACTCCAAAATGTGTTTCTACAAGTACAAAACACAGAGTACCTGGCAAAAAAGGACAAAATGGAGAGTAAGTCAAACCCCAGCGAGTACGCTCAATAAAGCTACAATCGTGTTTGACCATCAGTTGGATTACGATATCTTATCGTGGTCCTGTCTTCAAAGTAAAAATTTTACCTTACAGCGAGTTAGTTTTATGACTACTAATAAATTACCTTACCCAAGCTGTTCTTGAGTGCGAAGGGACATCAAAACATGGTTCTTCCATTTGCATCTGAAAAACAGTTGCAATTCTCTCATAAATAAGACCAGAAAGACATGCACTCAAGCAAGACAACAAAAAGAGAAAAAAGAGAGTTACGCAAATCAGAGTCAAGTAACCCCATTATGTCTAGTTTTTATAATCGTTTTTATCGTACTGGAATAACAAACAACAAACAACAGCGTCAACAACATACCAGTAAAAGATCCATGATTGTGAATTCTTCCACAGTAGCTGGACCGGACTGAATAATAAACAAAGATTTATGTGAGTGGATGGGAAAAAAACAATTAAACAAAACGATTAGGTCTGTAAGTAGAGTGTCACAGGAGACCCGTAAAAACAAATGAGATCCGGGGTTTTAAGAAGAACAAACTGTCACGGCTAAACTCAGTTTTTAAAAAACTGATTCACATGGGGTCAGGCAAAACATGATGCGCAAAATAGGAATTAATGGAGAGGTATTGCTGTTGCCTTATGTCTCACATGGGACGAAGACAATTAAGGAGAGGTGGGGTGGTCACCACGGGCATTCCCTTAGTTACGATAATTTCGCTTCGTTAAAAAAAGCTAGTTTCACATTAATCGACTCAAGAAAGAGGATCGCTTAGTGATGTATTAAGATTATTCTTTTATACCTGGTAATAGTTGGTAACAACAGTGTTATCATCGTCCTTGTTAAATCCCATCACACGGCAAATGCTTTCACCTTCTGGTAACTGGATCACTCGAATCTAACGACAACAAAATCCACAGTCCATAAGAATGTGGAGCAGTTTTCACTTGAGAGAGGACAAGGTATTCACGTTTACTTTGGTTTTGCAAACAGTGTAAACTACGCCTAACGATTGGTTTAGACTGAAATGTCGCGCCACTTTCTCGACCAATTAGAAGTGAAGTCAAAACTAATCATTGACTCGCTCACACGCATTTTCCTGCGCTTTGCGTTAGCAACATGGGCGTGGTTTGCGTTTTGATTGGTTCGCTGCATTGTCCGCGCACTCTGTGATTGGCCAGAGGTATTCACTTTGCATGTTGTGATTTCAAGATCACCAACTAAAAACCTTTATAATTTAGGAACAACATTGTAAATAAATGAAGCATGAAGTTCTCGTTTTTTCCTCCATCTCGATCTTCCTCAAACTTAACCATTCTTGTTCATCTTTGGTTTATTATGAATTATTCAGTGTTCTATTTCTACTATAATCGGATTTTCGTCGATTAAAAAGTGAACTAGTTATTGCGAAAACTAATTGAGGCAGCTGTAATGAGATCTGTAAAGCACTGTACCTTTGTGCCACTGTCTTCAGTATTTTTCTATTTTGACTTCAGTCGAACTTCCGCTAACGGCCAACTCTCTATATGGGACGTTACGACTAACGAGCGGTGTACAGAAAACCCCATTTTTTATTATAAAAGGTCTCCAAACTTGATTCATACCGCGCTTTGTTGGTACCTGTTTCTGTTTCATTGGTAAATCTTGATTTCTATATGCTAAATAAGCGTTTTTTGAAAAACATTGTGGCAACCCCCCCCCCCCCCCCAAAAAAAAAAACAGGTGTCATATTATACCGTTACCTCCCCATAACGACCACGCCTCAACAACGGCCACTTTCCTCCGTCCCTAAGATGACCGTTGTGGAGAGGTTTGTATGCCACTGAACAACACGGAATTTCATAACCAAGCCCCTTAACATTCTTACCTCAGGACGAAGGCAACTGCTGAGTGGCATAAACTGCAGTTTACTGTAACAAGATTCCATAGATAAGTTGACAGAAATTCAATAGTTTTAAATGAGGTAAACCATTTCGCTGAAGTTATGTTTTAAATCAATCACTCAATGAAGGCCTTCATGGGCACTTAAAGCGTTAAAGAACAATCACATAAATTTCATTTCCCCGGGGGTGACTTTCCGGACGGGGAAATGTGGGCGTCCAAACCCCTTGCAGACAGATATGATCAATACTAGTATGGACACCATCTTTTACACAGAATAATTGTTGGTTGGCCCTATTATTTCACAAACAACCTTTTACGAGTAACAAAATTGTGTTGCTGTTGTTGTTGTTGTTATTGTCGTCGTCATTGCTGTATCTGGTTGTCCTTTTTGCTGCGGGATCCTCACACTGACAACGATACTTGAAATAAACAGCCAACATTCGACTTACCTATACAATTGCTCTTGCAAGGATATCGCTTCCTAAGAAGGGAAACAGTTAACAAGGTGAATGATACAATGTCACACAACACGACCAACGAGATTTACTCCGGAAATTAAACAAGTGTTTGTATAAAGTTAATACAGCGTATTTTGGATCTGACCATATGAACATGAGTTTATCACCAAATCCGCATACAAGAAAAGAGATGTGCGAATTTGACAACTTGAAAAGAGATTGCGTTACAGGTTGTAAGCCATCTCTATACTAGCCTGCGTTGCAGACAACAATTTAACCCTATAAATAACGACAGCAAATGGCATCTGCGACCGCGCAGGCTGTATGTATACCTGGGAAGTGATATTTCCTTGAATCAAGCTCTCCACAAACAACTTTGACTTAAAAACAGGATACAAAATGCTGAAACGAGAAGAAAAATTGGAGACCTGTGATGCAATGTAAAATCTTGCTTATCACAGCTAAAGGGTTTTACCAGCACGAATCCGTTAACAGCTTCTACATCAGTAATGGATAAAAAGCTTTATCGTGCTCTTGTTTGCTAGTAGTTTAAATAGAGAAGATAAATCCGCACCCATGGCTTCCAGTTTCAAGGTATTTTAATAATTTCTACTGCTAGCAGCAAAACATGCACTTTCTTTTCACGTCAAACACTTAGCTGAGATCCTTTTTCAAAATTTTGAAAATGCTTAAAATGACTCTTAAACAGTCTGTCAAACTCTCGCTTTTTCGAACCTCCTTATAACTCGAACCAAGAGTCGTTTCCCTTCTCTCAGTCGAACATTGTAGTCGCCCCCCCCCCCCCCTCCCCCTCAAGGCCGATCTCTAGAGCTATCCGATTTTTAAAACCAATTTTAGTTTTCCTTGGAGTTCGAAAAATCGGTTATGGTTCAAAGAACTTTCTGTTCTACAAATGGAAGGATCACTTGAAGCATAAACTGCAATTTTGAGCAAACACCCCACCAGCTTCCAAGCGCGAAAAGTTATGGACTATAAAATTGATTATCAACAGAAAGCTACTACATGTATACGTACTCGAAGAGTCTCAACTGTGGCATCAGGAATGACGCTGCGCTTGTCAACAGTTGTCCATTTGACATGTTGCAAGATGGACAGGCGAACAGACCTTAAATACAAAACCAACAAAAAAATCCATACACAGTTCTTATTGTATGGCTACCCATTTTCTCTTTAATTTAATTCACATTTACACGAACTGCGGAACGAATTTTAAAAGTCACACAAATCACTTTTATAGAGACTACATCGAGTCCCCTCTAGGTCGTGACGTTTTACGGTGCAGAACTTCATCCAGGGTTCGTACTCTTTTGAGGATTTCACATTCCATAACTTTCCATGATCTTTTCCTGACACTTTAAATGACTTTCCAAGACCAACAATTAAATTCTACGACTTTCCAGCCCTGGAAAACGAAATTCTTGAATTCCACGACTTTCCAGGTTTCCAATGACCCATAAAGTACTCTGCATCTGCATTATGCAAGAAACTACCTAACATGCTTTCGCCTTTCCATACCTGACTAACTTTTGTGGCTTGATGATCGAGTTACGGTATGACCTCATCAACTTACGCTGCAAATGTAAAGAGAAAAATAGCAATTAAAGCTTCAAGTCTTAAAAAGCAAACTCGTTGATCACTGGCGACGAAGATTAGCTTGTGCATCGCAGGCAGTTATATCCCCAGAATTAACACTTGCACTAAAGGGCAATATTATCGCCGTTATCAATTTAACAGTCAGTCAGTCAGTCCTTTATTTAATGTGGTCAGCACGCTTAGCCGTGAAAGTAAAGTAAATAAAAGTCAAGCAACGGTTTAGGGACAATTTTGCGATGTATAGGAGGAGAAAAACGTCCGCAAAATGACGACCAAGTAGGCTAAACATTAGCAGTTTGGACAGCTTGTGCCGGTTACTACATGAAGATGGGGCAGTAGTCGGGATCATGAAAACCTCTCAATTTAGGGTTTGTCCTCTGTGTACTGGCATTAAGAAAAATCTTATAGCCGCCTTAACTAGTAGAATAGTATTTTATAATGTTATTGTCTATTTTTGTTGTCATATTTTGCTATTTGTTAGTTTTCTCTCGGATAAATTAGCTATAAAAGCTACTCTTAAATTCGAGATAAAATGAAGTTTATGTATGTATGTATGTAGGTAGGTAGGTAGGTAGGTAGGTAGGTAGGTAGGTAGGTAGGTAGGTAGGTAGGTAGGTAGGTAGGTAGGTAGGTAGGTAGGTAGGTAGGTAGGTAGGTAGGTAGGTAGGTAGGTAGGTAGGTAGGTAGGTATGTAAAATGAGCGTAAAAAAGTATTCTCCCGCTTTGTTTCGATTCATTACCGTGATAAGTGTTGAAATAAAGACAAATAATACACAGATATTTAGCTAAGGCGTACCTTGACCATTTCAAACGTCTGAGAGTTAACAGTAAAATTTGCCATGTGATCAAGGATCGTCTCAAACAACAGCTGAAAAAAGTAACAAATAACAGCAATTAACAGCGCCAGTGTTATAAGGAGGGAGGAGTTGTAATTTTACGGCATTTTACACTTACCGCTAATTTGTGGTTAAATCCTTCCAGTTTTAGAACAATTCCCGTTTCGCTGACCGTCATGGAATAACTAGAATTTAAAACTAGATTTAGCACAAGCTAGCTGTTTGATTTTAGTGGAAGAAACCTAAGTGAGGCCCTTAAGGATTTTCAGGATGCGGGATAGCCAGATAAAAAATCAACGGGATACAGGATATTTGGGGAATAAATTAATAGGATATGGAATAGTTAGGTTAGATAAAACAGAATATAAAGTACAAAAATCGTTAATTAAGGAACTGGAGTTAATGGGACGTCAGTTGGGCAAAAAAAAAATAACGGACCCGAGTCAATTCATGCCAAACGTGAACACAGCAAAACTCACAAAGCTATTCATTGCGTACATGCTGTACGATTTCTTGCCAGCTGTGGGTTACTGACTGAATTCTTTATATTTGTTTTACCAGACACAAAACCCAATCCAAACATAAGCCAATCATGTAGACAACCCAAAATTCTCCTCAATAATTTGAAACTAAAATGCAGAAACACATCAAAACGTACCCCAACTGAGCTACATTGGCAGCGTAAGCGATTTCCTTCAAGTTATACTCCAACACACTCAGGAAAAGGTCGGATTGAACCACGCTAAAAATTAAAATCAAATAAAATTGACGCCAGTGAAAGAAACATTGAGGCACCAATCAGACATAAATACAATAAATGCATGCGTTATTCAGTAGAGGGACTACAGTACTTAAAATCAAAATCCGCGAAGTGTGCGGTAGTCTGTAACATGCTAATGCACAATTCGGTAATGACTTATTAACGCGAAATCCAAGTGCGCGCTACTTTTTAACGTAACAATCAAATATAAAAACAAAGTTTGCGCTATTCAGTTTAGTGATTAATCGAACTATGCGCTTCCTGTAACGAACTAACCAGGCAACAAAAGTTTTTGCATTATTCAGTAGAGTGACTATTTAACACAAACTCGAAGTGTGCGTTACTCTGTAAGGAACCAATGAAACATAAAAGCAATGTCTACGCTATTCAGTAGTGTTAAAAAACAAAGGAAATCAAAGTGTGCCTTACTTTGTTCCGTGTCAGAGCGGGTAGTGCAGTTAAATAAGTCATTATGCAATGACCGATAACATTGGTACTTTGTGAAATTGTCTCTCTGCATTTGGACTATTTAACTCTTAAATCACTTAGGGCTGCTAATACTAGCAGCTTGAAAATTCTAAATTAAATACCTCTTATATAACAGGGATGAATATGTGAGCATACACCATCTTACCTCTCAGGAGTAGCGTTTACCAGTGGTGACATAAGATGAAAATAATACCTGGCTGGAGATGTATAAAAAGACGGTAACTAAAATGAGCTGGTTAAAGGCGGCGAAATACGAGATACAAAAACCCTCAACTTGTCGCGCAACATTGTTTCGTTGCAAGTTTTCGTCGATGTTTCCCGTTTTTCACCTTGCGTGATCAACTTGACCGGCAACAAAAACATTTGTTGCGGGTTGAAGAAATGCGGCGCGCTGATTGGTTGATTTCCTAGGGCACGAGCAGATTTGTTGCGCGACAAGTTGTGAGTTTGATGAAAAACGAGCAACAAGGCCAAAATTTGTTGCTCAAAGTAGACCCGCGCTCCACTTTTCGCAACAACTTCTTTCAACCCGCAACAAATGTTTTTGTTGCGCGACAAGTTGATCGCGCAAGGTGAAAAACGGGAAACATCGACAAAAACTTGCAACGAAACAATGTTGCGCGACAAGTTGAGGGTTTTTGTATCTCGTATTTCGCCGCCTTAAACAGAAAAAAAATCGGAGATAAGTACCGGACTCGATGACAAGGGTTCTACATTCAACGAAAATTTGAACTAAATGAAGAACGGCCAATTCTCACTGCGAGACTTACCTGTAGGGAATCAAGGTAGTTGTATTCAGGATCTTGTACTGGATTCGTCGTCTTGATGAATAAAATCCCCATGATTCCCTGCAGGCTTGGCTCATAGAGGGAACAGGCTACTGTCGATATATTGAAATTCAGCTTGATAGTGAGGCCAAACAAAAGAAATGATAGCCTGCGTAACACGCGTTTCCAAAAACTTACTCGAAGGGAACGAAACTGGGAGAAAGTGCGAAAAAAAAACTTACGCGAAGAAAACAAAACTGGGAGGGAGTGCAAAAACTAAAGATCCCCACCCCCTCCCCCTTCTCGCTCACCCTCTCCCCACTTCTCCCCAATTTTTGCTCACCCAAGGCGTACTCCTACGCAGGCAAAAGAAATGAATAAACATGGTCGTTTGTGTCTTCTAGGCCTGGCTGCCAAGTTGAATTTTAATATATCGAAAACAGTCTATCAGCCACTGATTGATTACGGACAAACCTCGTGGTGTTTTGAATTTGGTGTCCTTTGAGTGCCAGACCTTCCCAAGATGGCAGTCATGGACTAGTTCTGGAAACTGTAAAGAAAAACAGAAGAATGATTCCAAAGTTTGCCGCTGGTTTGCGAAGAGGACAAGTACCCAGAGACCAGTTCAAAACTTAAACTGAACAGGCTACAAGGTTTTTGACACCTAAATAAAGTTTTTACTTACTTACTTACTTACTTACTGAATCTAGTAAGAGATTGGAGGTGGTTTAGGTCGCGTTCATGTAAAGACATGGTGTTTTCTTGAGTGGGGTGCTCTGTAAGATATTCACGTCCTGTTTGTTAAAGCAAACGTGCACAAAAGTCATTTTGATAATTACCTCACAAACTGGTCTGTCAGGATCTTTGATTTCAAAATCAGTTGCTGTTAAAAAAAAACAATTAGCGTTGTTACATGTAATTAAAAAGACAGTAGAAATGTTGACAAAGTCAAGAGTGATCAAAATCTAGTTTCTCCTCGCTATATCAATATATTCTTGAGCAGACAGGTAATGAGAATAAAGGAAAGTATTCACAAAGATGGATTTAGGGGGGTGAGTTGTGGATTGGGTGGCTAGTCACCACCTGTTTGGAGGAACAAAAAATTTAAAAAATTAATAAATTGTGAATGTTATGGACAAAATACAGGCACTTATTCTGGACAGGTACCTCATTGCCCCGGGGGGGGGGGGGGGGGGTACTTAACAAAGTTTAATACGGGGAGGCTCCGCCCCGAGGTCCAACCCCTTACCCTTTCATATACCATTTTGGCAGAAAAGGTACCCCTTTTATATACCTTTTGTTGAAAAAAGGTACCCCTTTCACATACCTACTTTATGAAGCCTTGTTCTCATTTTCATGTAGTGCTTAATAAATAAACTGATACAGCCATATGGGGTGTCTATTTGAAGTATTACAATTAAAAGCCCTTTTAAATACCTAAATGACCGATTTCCCTACCCTTTTATATACCTCAGCTTGTGAAATCCCCACCCTTTCATATACCTGAAGCCTCAAAAAGGTACCCCTTTCGGGTGGAGCCTCCCCGTATAGGCCATTATAGGGAGTACCCCCCCGGGCTCATTGCCTACTTTGTGGCTTTGCTAGTATTTCTGATCGATATAACAGTTTGTCATTAAGTTCCAATAGGTCATTTTACAGTTGAGTCCTCAGTTAGCTGACCATGAATGTAAGTGAGCTGGAGGTGACCTTGCTTTGATACAGACCTCTCTGCTTTTCTCATGTAAATGCCACCTAGCTAGCAAAAGAACAACTTGATTTGCATAATAAAAGGAGTGAGGTCTGTATCAAAACGAGGTCACCTCCAGCCTCGCTGCCACTCGAAGGCCAGGCAGGGCCATAGCCAGAAAAAAATTTTGACTGAGGCAATGTCTATGAATAACTTATGACTGAGGCAATCAGTCCATGGTTGAGTTCTCTTCCTAGGTATTAGGTACTATAAACAACAAAAGCCAAAGAAATGACCGAGGCAAGTGCCTCGGTTGGCCTGTTACTAGCTACGGCGCTGCCAGGTCACTAAGAAGACAACTGTAAAAATAGGCTATTCTCAAATTGCCACATTTTGGGGGCACATCCCATTGATTCTGCAATCCCAAGATACCAGCTACCCCCCTCCCCTGGGAAAATCCTGTATCCCCCTGTAAGGTGATATCATTTTGATACACCCTAAAAAACTTACCAATGAACTTATTTTCTTCAGGAAAATGGAGTTCTGGGTTCAATTCCAGATCTGAAATAAAGAGAATTACAAGAAGAAGATCCAGGTCATCAGTTGTCACAAAAATCAGATGCAGCGAGTAATTGTTTTAGAATATCTGGATAAACTCAACCAGTGTATAACCCAGGAAAAATCATAAAATTTTTTTTCGTCCAAACAAGGGTTGAAGAGTATTGAAACCCAACTGCTAGAAATGACGAAACTTAAACTGGATGACAACAATTCTTTCACAACTTTCTTACTTTTCCATTTTTCAAGCCACTGTGGATCAATATCTGAAAAAAAAAACACAGAACACCAGTTAACCAACAATTGACAGAATTCTTTAGGAAAGCTGAAGTTTGATAATTCGACAGCAGAATATTCTAAAGTGCAAAATTGGTATCGAAATACAGTGTAGTACCTAATCATCAACTAAAGAAAAATGTTAAAGTCACACAAACCAGAGCAGACGTAGGGAGTCTGGAACCAAGGCTCATAATCAGTACATTCATCCTGGAACCTCTTGGACAGCAGCAAAATATTGGCCCTTTCTGGTGTAAGCATGTTTTGGACATTTTTGAATAACCTAATATGCAGAACAAGTAACACAGATTGATTAAATCAAACATATTAAAATGGTTTGAGCTCAGTGGACACAGAAGTAAACAATTATAACTAATTAATAGAAAGTATGCTTCTATTTCAAAATTCCAGTGCAACTGCATTGGTTTTCAACATAACTTTTTAATCAAAAATCAGATTCCCACCCTTGGTACATGTAAGCAACATATTGTATTCTTAAAGAAAACAATCAGTTTTTGGAAGTTACCAATTGAAAGCTACATTATAAACTTGATAGGCCCCCCTTCCCCCCCCCCCAAAAAAAAAAAAACAAAAACAAAAACAAATGAGAGCATGGCATTGAGTTTATCTATTTTACCTCTTCATTAAACTCCCACATCAATTGATCCCCTGTTAGATAATCTTCTTCGGGATATAGCTGTCAAAAATAATATATACTGGAAATCCAATTTTAAAAAATAGCTAGTCATATTAAAATTTTAAAGACCACAACAGTGTACTTAATAATAATTATAAAGTATAATACACAAAATCTTGAGAGTGAAGGAGTTGCTGGTTATTTAAAAGCTAGTGAGCGACTTCCCATGACAGCTGACCAATACGTAATTTTAGCAAGAAAAAAGCACCTGCATGTTTTCCACAAGGTCCTCGACATAGTCATAGGGCTCACACTGAAAAAGACATTTATGAAGTCAATTAATATTTATCTACTGTAAACAACTGTGTTTCATACTGAAAAAAAAAAATCCAGCAACAGGCCACTGTGATGTCATATTGTGCTAATTATACCTGTTCACGAAATCTGAACTCATTCTCCTCAATGGTCTGTAGTTCCTTGTATATTCTATGGATGGACAAATAATGAACCAGTCATATGAAGGAATCATGTATCAAAAGAAGCAAAAACCAAAGTAATAAACCTGTAGGACATATTTGTATTCTTGGTATAAGACTGGAACTAGCTTGCAATGAAATTTAAATTGTGGAGAAATATCATTAAAAAAAGATTATCGTCATTTGCATTTGAAAAAAACTCCACACATTAGCCTTAGTTGCAAGCATTCCAGTCCTATACCGAGAATATGAATATGGTCTATTACTTTGGATATGCTTTACCATGACACATGTAGGTTTAAAAAACTTCGCGGTGCTACTTAGTCATCCAGCCAGAGGATACACCATACATGTTTTTTCCATGCTTGACTCCAGTTCTGTCTGACTTTTGTAATTTGCTGTGGTTTTGGCTTTGTTGGTTTCAAACAACAAAACAACAACAGATACATGTGTATTATAGAGCAGCTTATTCTTGAGACAACAGTTGAGGAAGTTTTATTGATGTTTCACACAAGAGAGGCTGTACAATAAATGTGTTTTTAAGTCGGGATGTAATATTTTGTTGATACAAACCTCTCCTGCGGTCCTTCCTGTCTTAGTAATCCGAGATATTGAAACACAATAGTCAAAATCTAGAAGAAAAAAAGTAACTGCTTAACTATGTAACTCACAAACGCAGAGATTTTTGCAAAGACTCGCTCTTGAATGAATTAAACATCCAGGCTAATAGCAGAAGTGGACCAGGATTTTTCTTGCAGGGTAAGGGTGGTCATACATATGTACCGGTACTACTTTTTGCAGAATTCCAGTTATATTAGAAAGCCGCCTGCCATATTAAGAGGGAGGGGGGGGGGGGGTGTGCACCCCTCACACCCTCACCCTAGATCCATCCCTGAATGGCAATTTTGCTAAAACTAACTGAGCTATAAGCACAACATGACATGTACCTCAAAAATGTGATCCATGCCTTCATCCTGAAATAATAATAATTATAATTATAAAATTTATAAGAAATATGAGATGTAATATTGTTACTGAATCATCTTAATATCTGCAGCATCTGTTAATTAATCAGTTGACTGTTTTATACACACATTGCTTATGTTAGTTAACTAATGTAAGGTCGTTTTGGAGAAAATAAATATTGGTTGGGTTCTTTATGTTTTTTTGTAGGTTTATGGACTGAGGGGCAAGTAAGGTCCATAAACCTGCAGATATAGAAAATTCTCTTATACAGACCGAACAACTGTCCTACATGCCAGCAGGCATAAGAGCAGTAAGTAAGTAAGACCGAACAAACTAATGAGTAATAATGAGTGCCTAAGCTGTGAGGAGCCTCGGAGAGACAACTGAGAAACTGCCTGCATGGATGACCGGCATGTTTTTTTAAGTCCAGTACACAGACATACAGACCATTGCCACTGGATCAGAAGGCGAACAAAGGGTCAATTTCAGTGAACAACACTGATTACAATGCAGATCTTTGGCACGTAAACCAACTTGAAAATTAATTGAGAAAAGGTTGTTGAAAGCATCACCACAACTGAATATTCTTCACAAATATCACTGAATTGTTAACTGCCAAACACGAGCAAGAGACAGCCATAAGCAATTTCCCTCCTGGGAGAGATGTGGTGGCCATTTCCCCGACAGACTTTCACAAAAGCATGATTTTTTACTGTGTTTCACTGTTTGTGCTCACCAGAAAAGAATTGTCATCGACAAAAACCAGTATTTTTGTTATTACGCTGTAATAGAGCAATTTCAGAAATATCACTGAACTTCACAGTAGTGGAATTGTCATCTGATGTTTCATATGCCCGTTTCTTGTTTGGTGACTTTGATCTAGTGAAGAAACAGTCATTGGCAACTTTGACCATGAGTTAGGTGGGTAAGTTTCTACAGAAACTGTGGTGCTGCGTCGGTGGGAGTATTACAGGATAATTTGGTTTTATCAACTGAGTTGATAATGTGAATTAGCCACCGTAAAGAGATTCGAAAGCTGACGTTTCGAGCGTTAGCCCTTCCTCGGAGCGATGAAGGGGTAACGCTCGAAATGTCAGCTTTCGAATCTCTTTATGGTGGCTAATTCATATTATCAACTCAGTTGATAAAACCAAATTAACTTTGACCATGGCTTGCTTCTCTTTCGGCTGGCTCAAGGGTACGTATGAAGTCTTATTTTACGTGCACAAGCTCATTTTTTACGGCTTCATTGCCTTGTGCACTCATGCTCAAATTGCTCAAAAAATTGCTTATTGCCAAGCTATATCCTGGCTATATTCTATAAAAACGACATCATCATCATCATCATTTTTATTTCTTAATAAAACATTTTACAGTTGGACTGGCCTGTGGATAGCTATGCTATACTATGTGTATGAAACTATAATAATGTTTAGTAACTGGTTGAAACACGACTTACTGTAAGACTTATCAAACATGGGAAAAGAGCAAAACTAGTGTTGTGCTCTTGGCCAGATTCTCCATTGCCACAAAGTAAACTGGCAGCCCAGGATCTAAATACAAAGAACAGTTAAAACAATGTGAGTGCATTGAAGTCTGCAACTCTCCTCGAGATCACTGTTCAGCAAACATTAGCTGTTTAGTCTTTTTAAACCGATAAGTCAAATAAATTCAACCAAATTTAACGCCTGCTTTGTATGATTTCTGACAACATTCTAATCTTACTCCACAGTTTCGTCATCTGTGCAAAAAACATCTCATATTCTTAAATTTAACCTAGCCACGGATAACTGTTAACCAAATAAACTCAAAATCCCATCCCTTGGGAACTGTACAATAGTTACATTTAACAAACACACTTTATGTAAAAACTCTTACTTTTGTATCAGTAGTGACAAAATACTTCCTGGTCCTTCATGTCCCATT
>JAHPZR010055062.1:25000-27500 GCA_019787425.1 Platygyra sinensis | reverse complement strand
ACCCTAATATCAGATTCACCATGGAAAAGGAAATAGATCACAAGATACCTTTCTAGACGTTTTCATCAACAATGACACTCACTTTACTGTCACTAGTGTTTACCGTAAGAAAACCTTCACGGGCCTTTTGACTAGTTACTTTAGTTTCACATCGCTTTCCTATAAACTGGGTCTCATTCGCACGCTTGTTGACAGAACCTATAAGATCAGCAATACTTGGCTGGGTTTCCACGAGGACATCACCAAACTTACCAAAATCCTTCAGAAGAATCTTTTTCCAGTCCATTTAGTTGAAAACATCATTAAGTAATCGTTACCTCACATTTACTCGCTATGACTGTAATCCCTCGGCTTCTGTCTCTGACACTACACGTACCTTTTATTTTAAATTACCTTACATTGGTCTTTTTTCTATTATCACGCAGAAAAAGATTCGCCATTTTGCTAAACGTTATTGTAACAACATTGATATTGAGTTAGTTTTTTCATCTTTTAAAATCGGCAGCCATGTTCAGTGTGAAGGATCCTATCCCTCTTGCATGGGCTCCGTGCGGGTGTGGTATACAAGTTTTTGTTTGCGGGCTGTAGTGCCTGCTATGTCAGCGAGACTACTCGACATTTTTCCACGCGCGTACAGTGTACGTGAGCACATTTACAGTGATAGGACCTTGCATACTTCTAAACATTTGCAAAATTCTGAACATTGCCGCACCTTATGCTCTAATAACTGTTTTAGCATCCTAGATCACGCTTCCTCTACCTTCCAACTTAAGATAAAAGAAGCCATCCATATTCATTGGGAAAAGCCGACACTTAATCATCAACTTTACCATGTTAACTTAAAACTTTCTTTGTAATAGTTTACATCGAATCGTCATGCTTCCTTTTGTTATTATAGTTAATTAGCATTCTGGCTCACATTATATAACAACATCGACTGACAGACACTATTCACTTGACTCTGAAGATGACTTCCGCTCAGGTTGTCGAAACGTCAGTCACCAACAACAGTTCTTTTCAGAACTACACTCACCCGGACGATCACACAATACGAACTATTATATATTTATTCAACTTTGTACTTTGTGATTTAACTGAAGGTGACAAAAGTTTCTGTCGAAACAGGTATTTAAATTAAAAAAGTGTGGTGTTATTTCTTAAAATATCGATATGTCTGCATAGTAGCAGACATATCGATATTTTAAGAAATAACACCACACTTTTTTAATTTAAATACCTGTTTCGACAGAAACTTTTGTCACCTTCAGTTAAATCACAAAGTACAAAGTTGAATAAATATATAATAGTTCGTATTGTGTGATCGTCCGGGTGAGTGTAGTTCTGAAAAGAACTGTTTGTTGGTGACTGACGTTTCGACAACCTGAGCGGAAGTCATCTTCAGAGTCAAGTGAATAGTGTCTGTCAGTCGATGTTGTTATATAATGTGAGCCAGAATGCTAATTAACTATAATAACAAAAGGAAGCATGACGATTCGATGTAAACTATTACAAAGAAAGTTTTAAGTTAACATGGTAAAGTTGATGATTAAGTGTCGGCTTTTCCCAATGAATATGGATGGCTTCTTTTATCTTAAGTTGGAAGGTAGAGGAAGCGTGATCTAGGATGCTAAAACAGTTTATTAGAGCATAAGGTGCGGCAATGTTCAGAATTTTGCAAATGTTTAGAAGTATGCAAGGTCCTATCACTGTAAATGTGCTCACGTACACTGTACGCGCGTGGAAAAATGTCGAGTAGTCTCGCTGACATAGCAGGCACTACAGCCCGCAAACAAAAACTTGTATACCACACCCGCACGGAGCCCATGCAAGAGGATAGGATCCTTTCACACTGAACATGGCTGCCGATTTTAAAAGATGAAAAAACTAACTCAATATCAATGTTGTTACAATAACGTTTAGCAAAATGGCGAATCTTTTTCTGCGTGATAATAGAAAAAAGACCAATGTAAGGTAATTTAAAAATAAAAGGTACGTGTAGTGTCAGAGACAGAAGCCGAGGGATTACAGTCATAGCGAGTAAATGTGAGGTAACGATTACTTAATGATGTTTTCAACTAAATGGACTGGAAAAAGATTCTTCTGAAGGATTTTGGTAAGTTTGGTGATGTCCTCGTGGAAACCCAGCCAAGTATTGCTGATCTTATAGGTTCTGTCAACAAGCGTGCGAATGAGACCCAGTTTATAGGAAAGCGATGTGAAACTAAAGTAACTAGTCAAAAGGCCCGTGAAGGTTTTCTTACGGTAAACACTAGTGACAGTAAAGTGAGTGTCATTGTTGATGAAAACGTCTAGAAAGGTATCTTGTGATCTATTTCCTTTTCCATGGTGAATCTGATATTAGGGTGCCTGGAGTTAATGTAGTTGAAAAATAGTAGCGCTTGATTCTCCGAATGAAATAAACAAAATGTATCATCAACTTAATTTCATTCGGAGAATCAAGCGCTACTACAGAGAGTACTTTGTAGACGGGAAGACCTTT
>JAHPZR010055062.1:0-20000 GCA_019787425.1 Platygyra sinensis | reverse complement strand
ATGGAAAATCTTCCCGCCAACGAGAAACAACCTCTTTTTGCTTGCACGTATTCACAACATTCCTTTAAGACAAGATGCAGGTAGATGATCAAAATCAAAACCGGCATTCTCCAGAAAAAGATGAATGTCACTTTCTATCACTCGAGTTGTCAGCGCTCTGATATGCTCTGATAAACTCTATTGCCTAATTTCATATCGCGCGGAGACTGGCACTAACGGTTCAAAATGGCTTCCAAAACAGAAGGCGAGCCAAAGGTCACTACATGCTCTTTACGCGATATTAAGAGCCAGATAGCTCCAGAGAAAGTTAACTCTCTATGGAAAAGAACAGCTACTTTACCACGCAAAGAACTTTGATTGAAAACAACGGGAGAAAAGAAAGACCTGATTATCGCCACTTGGAAAGTATCCTGATTTGTTTGACAAAAAAGTAGGACAAATTATCTTTGCGTTTAGCTTTTCCACAGTGCTTAGCCCGCTTAGACCAATCAGGTGTTGCCGTTGCTGGAGCTAGCAACTAACGCCATGAACAAGAGACAGAGTCAGGGCAGAGTAAAGCTTTTATAGTATCCCTATTTTTTTTCCGCCCCCTTCTGGCCCACGTTATTA
Organism: Platygyra sinensis; assembly: GCA_019787425.1. Classification (NCBI taxonomy): domain Eukaryota; kingdom Metazoa; phylum Cnidaria; class Anthozoa; order Scleractinia; family Merulinidae; genus Platygyra; species Platygyra sinensis. The sequence continues at coordinate 19,391 of JAHPZR010055062.1, read as the reverse complement.
ACCCTACCATTCTTACCCACCCACGGGCAATTGTACTCTCCCCAGTTTCGCTCGCATCGAGAAACCAAGATGGCGGCCCGTCGAACTCAGCTCAACGATCGACATCGCGTATCTCACGAAAGAAAATAGGGGCATATAAACAATCTACGAACTTGTTTTCTTTAAACCCAAATTAACTGTTTGAGGTTTGGTTGTCATATCTGTTTTGCAAGAATATTTTCGTTGTTTATTTATTTTTTGTTTTATTTTGTTTTGTTTCTTTGTTTTTTTATCGACAGCAACAACTTTATTTTGGACTTACCTTACATATTTAAGAAATTCAGCGCCATCTTAACGTTATTACGTAGTCTTGTGGACCATTTAGACAAACTAATACTGCCTAATTCATTCTACCAGAATGACTTTTTGACCTCAATAATTATAGGCGTTTATCATGCCACCTGATTAAATTCCTAGCATGAGACTGACTAAAAAGGTTATTCAGTAGGAATGTTTCAACAGACTTCCTTTTAATGTTCGCTAAATTGTTTCATTTAACGAAAATCGTTCACAGAGTTGTTGTTTCTTCAAGGAATATCGTCGACTGAGATATCCAGAATACTGAAGGTAGGTGAAAGAGTTCCAACGTGTTGTTTACAAGGTATTCGAAGCGGAACTGCTGACTGCATATAGTTTTTCGCTCGCTCAATTCAGAACTAAAACCTATTGAAATATAAGCTTTCTCTCTTCGAAGGATTCCATCTGATCACACAACATGACAGGTTCGATTTAATACACCAGGCAGAGTCTTTTGATTTGCTCCGCTTGATAACAGCAGAAGAATAGAACTCTCTTGCTTTATTGGAAAACAGTCGAACATAAGAACTAACTGAGTTTTTGCATTCTGATATTATAAATGCCGATCTTTTATTGGCTACGCTACTCACCATCTACTGATTCTGTTGTAGATAGTGAGTACTATAGCTGTGTGTGCTTGAAAATGGTGGCGAAATCTCGAGCTCATAATCTAATTTTAGAAGTCTTTGTTATACAGAAAGTATAACAGTTGCTGGTATTTCGAAATGCCATTAACACCGTGTTGTACCGGGTAAAAGACATGGTTTTGTCAATTTTGCTGCGAAAACTGCATCAAAGTCCAGAAAAATTGTGTCACTACTGAACAATAATTCTAGAAATACATACAGAAGTAAGAACTTGTTTAATCTTATTTAGCCTGGAGGCTCAGTAAAGCTTTTTGCTTTGCATTCCACGGTACTGGAGCGTGACACTAACCTGACGCGTCAATCTGTCACAAATGGCTTCAAGCCAAAGGTCATTTTAATTATGTAACATTCAGCTGTGTTCGCTTTAAATCCCTACGAAAATTCGTTCAGCGCAATAAAGCTCTCGCATTAAGAATTAATTTTTCATTGATCGGACTGGGAAAGAGTCGTCAGTATCAGTTTCACATGGTCTTGCAGGGCACTGAAGCAAGAAAACAAGTTGAATGGGATTGACAACACTTGACTTGTTTTCATAGAAATTTTTTTTTTCCTTTTAACTTAAATTTTCGACGTCAACTTTGGATTTAATTGCTGTTTTGTACTGAAGGATATTTTCCTTTTTGGGCAATGACATCTTTATTTTAGACTTACTCTATATGCATACTAAGAAACTCAGATCAGGCCCGTCTAAAATATATCACTTGTGGATCCATTTAGTCAGTGTGACCACAATAACTTTTTGACCTCGCTTAATACTGATCTTCTCAAATGTGTTAGGCGTTTATCATGCTACGGAATTAAATTCTCAGAAAGAGACTGACTAGGTTGTTCAGTAGGAATATTTTAACAGACTTCCTCTTTGAAATGTTCGGTAAATTGTTTCATTAAACCAAAATCGTGCACAGAGTTCTTGTTTCTGCAAGCCTAAGGAACTGATCATCAAGCTATCCAGCGGAATACTGAAAGTGAAAGAGTTCTAACTTGTTGTTTACAAGGTATTTGAAGCGGAACTACAGACTACATATAGTTTCTCGCTCTCTCAATTCAGGACTAAAAGCTATTGAAAGACAAGCTATCTCTCTTCCAAGGATTCCATCTGATCACACAACATGAATTCGAAAAGTTCAATTTAATACCGAGCAATTTTATTCTGAATCATTTGATTTTGCTCCGCTTGATTGCAGCAGAATAATAGAACTCTCTCGCTTTATTTCAACTCTTGGAATACAATCGGACATAGGAACTAACAGTCTTTAGTATCAATCTACTTGCGGTCTGACATCATCAATGCCGTTCTCTTATTGGCTACGCAACTCACTCTCTATTCTGCTGTAGATAGTGAGAAGCCGAGCTATGTGACGTTGTTAACAAAATGACGGCAGCATCTTTGTCTGTGAAAAGGATAAGTATTAAACAAATAGCAGATTTATACTAAAACAATTAGATAATTCGGTCCCAATTGCTATGCGAGATAATTGACTCGATCGCTGGTCCCTCATCAACTATCACGGGTTTAGAAATCTCGAACTCATAATCTAATTTTAGAAGTCTTTGTTATGCAGAAAGTTATGACAGTTGTTGGTTTCGCGAAATGTCATTAACGTCGTGTTGTACGAAAAGACAGAGCTTTGTCAATTTTGCTGCGAGAAGAGCATCAAGGGCCAGAAAAATCTTGTCATGGCTAAACAACAATTTTAGAAATTTGTACAAAAGTAAGAACTTGTTTAATCCTATTTATACAGAAGTAAGAACTTGTTTAATCCTATTTATACAGAAGTAAGAATTTGTTTAATACTATTTAGTCTGGAGGTATTGCGAAATGCCATTAACATTGAGTTGTACTGTAAAAAGACAGAGCTTTGTCAATTTTGCTGCGAAAAGTGCAACGATCACAAAAAAATTTTGTTGCGACTGAACAACGATTTTACAAATTTTTATACAAGTTGAAGTAAGAACGTGTTTAATGCTATTTAGCCTGAGGGCTCGCGTTGATTTGAATCTTTTCTTATAAAAACAGCATTCAAGTTATTGTGGTCACACTTTGTGATTTTGCCTAAAATATCATCTATCCATGACTCAAATATGTGTTTTACCTGAGTTTGATCTTTTTCTAAGCTTAAGAAGGAATCCACCACAAGTTGGAGTACCAAGGGGAGTATAGTAGATAATGTTGGGAATTAAAGGAGAACGGAAGGCTACAGGGTATAATTTTTGAAATGAACTGACATTGTAGAAAGAATATAAATTGAGAAGAATTGACTGAAAAAAGTTCGTATTTCAGTGCAAATCAAATCGAAAAGTAAGAGAATTCGCCAAATTGAACATCCGCCATTTTGTTAGCATTCTCTTCCGGTTACTTCCAAATAAGGATTACCGGCCGCCATCTTGTGACGTCAAAGCGCTCATGTTTGCGTGCTGTTCGCCTAGGTGCTTCGTTTTGTTGTTCTCGCTCTTCATAAGTCGTCGGATAAGTCGCGGATTTTCGCAGCTATATTGTTATAGTTTGGGACACCAGAACGCTTGATAATACAGTTACAAATATGGCTGAGTTTGAACCCTATTCCTTCGAACCTATGCGAGATTTCTCGGATTCTGATGGAGAGAATACAAATATATACAGCTGACGGCCAGAACGACTGAGCTTGGAAGGAGGAAATTTCTTGGTGTAATTGATCGTAATTGCTAGCACTGGGAAAATCAGCAAGAGAGAGTATGTTTGTTGCCAAGAGATTGGCGGAGCCATGACAAAAATACTAGGTGAAATATTGTGATTAGAAGGATAATAAACATGAAACGATTCAGTCATTTTTTTCATTTAGTCCTTACATTGAAATTAGGAAAAACCAGCCAGTTGTTTTGAGTTTGACATTGCTGCTTTTTCAGTATTATATGGCTTAGATTTAGAAGACCATCCCCCTCTTCACTGTATAAGTCGTCATCCTGATTTCAAAACTGTATGTTCGTGAAGAGAAGTGATGAAGACGGCCATTGTCAGTGGTTTGACTCAGGCGCGTGGCATACGAGCGCTTCGGGAACTTGCAACGTGTACGTAACACATCCATAACATTGTAAATCTTTTTTTTTTTTTTCTGGGATGATGTGGGTTACATCAATTAGCCGCAGGGACCCAGCATTTCACAAATTTTGCAAAGGATTTTAACACGTTTAATTCTCATCGTGTAAAACTTGATTAGCCCTATCAATAATGCAACTTATTTATGAACGATTTATTAGTAGCGGCCAACTACAAGAACGAATCTTTTTAGTAGCTTTAGACTTAGTGAAAGAATTTCTTCGCGTTCATTGAACTCAGTCAATTGCATTTTACACACACGGCCGTTGCCTAAATTTCTTGTAGGTTCTGCGAAAAGAAATTAATAAACAGAAGCGACTGACAGCTCTGTGTAGCTACACCACGATCAGCGGGGTGAAAGGAAATTGTCACGGCAATTACAAGTGCGACTTTCGCTCTGGATTGCTCTAACTCTTGCGAATTACTATTGCAGGCATCCAATATTTGATTGAGGGCCTAAACTAACAAATACGAATTTGTGAACGAAAGATAATTTGTTTAAAGCTTGCTCGCCAGAAAAGTAACTCACGGCCAAAAGGTCATATCAGGTTATATCAGTTACCTCTTCGTGTAGAGCTCTATTTGTTCGGCGCTCGCTGGACGGCCTTAGACTTAACTTTTTTGTGTGTTGAAACAAAGTTGGAACGGAATCCTCGTTTAATCGACGTCTGCTCAAATCGCTTGGCAAAATATCTAGTCAGTACTCACTTTCAAAACACGTGGGCTCAAAGTGTTCGAAACAGACGTGACAGTGCTTCATTTGAGGCAATTTTTCTCTCTTTATCTGAGCAACCCATTTGCTTATTTAAAGACCTTTACCTTTTAACGGAAGGCGATGAAAACTAATTCCTCTTTTAATTTAGAATCGCTAGGGAATCTATTGGAATAGTCTACAGCTATGGAGTGAGCCATTTTCCCCGGGCACTTACGAGCAAGAGAATTATATTTTGCGCGAAGGCAAGTGAGCGCAATGACGTCATGCCATGCAGCTCAGCCTTCAACATGACGGCCAAAATGGCGGACCTACAAAAAGGCCACAACACAGGACAAAAAGGACACAACACAGAGCCAAAAAGGTGCCCTCTCTGCCCTCTTGTCCTGAATGGCCTCGTTTTGTCCCTTTTGTCCCTCAAAAGGCCTTTTTGTCCTATGTTGTGGCCTTTTTGTCCTGTGTTGTGTCCTTTTTGTCCTTCGCATTTAAGGTTAAAATTCGCTGGAACTGTTTTATTTTTGTTGAGCTCTCGAACTGTTAACATGACTAAACGCGTGTGCCGTGATTGCCCACTTCCGAATTGTGGAGCAAAATATCTCGTTAGATTGTCTAATCATCTCACAGACGTACATGGATTAGATTATATCAATCGAAGGAAGTGGTTACAAGAAGCGAAACTACAACCTAAGGTTAGAGTGATGATCTATCCAGCAGAGAGGAGCCGGGGATTAAGACCTTCAACAAGTGAAACACCTCTATCAGTGCAGGAAGAGGAAAAGGATACAATAGTCCATCACCTATCAACACCAAGAGGAGTAAAGAAATCCCTGAAATCTCAACCAAGAGGAGTAAAGAAATCACTGAAATCTCTACCAAGGGGAGTTAGAAAAGCAGCCAATAACATTAAACATTATAAAACAACAGCAGCTTCAGTTCCTGAATGGCTCACTTTGTATGGAGACGATGAAGGGCCGAACACAGAGAAGAGAGTTTAGTAACCCCGCCTGTAGTAACAGTAGCTTGTCACACTAAATTGCGTCCCATAAGCTTCACATTTTCACTGCTTGTTTTAAAGGCGGCGTTCCACTTGCCGTTCAGTTTGCTGTCAAAGTTCGTGCTGTTCAAACCCAAAAAAATGTCTTGGATCGACGGTTATAATTACTACCTTCTTCAACGAGGTAATGGATTTTACGAAGACAGTGAAGACTCTCAATCTAGCCAAGAAACGGATTCTTCCCAAGAAGAGACAGAGCGCTTAAACCCTTGGTCGCGCATATTAGATGAAGCGCAGGAACGCCACAAGGTTCAGTTCAATGCTTTGGTCGACGAGTACGAAAGGAACGGAGATTCGGAAAATGTAGCTCACCTTAAAGCGCAGAACGCTCTCCTTCCTCTCTACAGAAAAGAACTGAGAAAAGTATTTTTAGAGTATTTGCAGTGGATGCGAGCGATGAAGAAAGATTACACCTTCCAAAACGTGATGGAAACCCAAAAAGATCTGAAAGATACAGATGGATTTGATTGGTTAGAATCGACAGAACTAGCCATTGATAAGCGGAAATTCTTGCTTAATCGATTGTTTGTGAAGCAACCCATTCCACAAGATGAAGACTAGAACTACTGTGTTTTGTTCTCAATAAAAATGTATTTCAAACCGATATCTAGTGTGTTGTTCTATTGCAGTTTCTTTCTTTGTTAAGGGGACTTCAGTCTTATTGTTCATTGCATCCTAATCTCCTGATTTACTTTGTGTTAAACACTTTGTAGTTGTTGGAGTTTTCGTTGTCAATAAATGTATTTTTTATTCATTTCAAATCTCTGTGTATTTGAATCATATCGCTATTAACAAGCAATAAAGTCTCTTGAGAAAACGTGCTGTTCAAAAATATTTATTGTCGCGTGTTTAAATTAAGCGCTCCGAAGTGCTATTGTTGTAATTTCAATGATAGAGCTGTCCCATGGGTTTCTCCGTTCGAGTTTGTCAGTCAGTGCAAATCTAGGGTTAAAAAGTGGAGTTCAGTGCGGACTAGCGGAGCGGAAAACTCGAACAGTTAGCTAAGAATTTAATTATCTCTCTCGTCAGCAAAGCTGAGAATAAAAGCATGATAGATTCTACCTAAACCAATCGGGGTTAAAAGAGTTCGGGCAACGTAACGTTTCGAAAATCGGAGAAAGTTTTCAAAGCCGGAAAGCTCGAGAACCTTATTACGCTTTCAAAAATTTGCGCTTGTTAACGTTTCCCCATCACGGACAGGTAAACAAGCGTCCAAAAGAGCTTGAAATTCGCGAACATCGGTAACGAAAGCCATGCTGATAAACAGGGAACATAATTTTCTAAACAACGAGCTCGAACGAATTATTTCCTAGCAAAGCGATTGCGAGAAAGATAACGCTTTTGAAATCTGCCCGCTTTTATTTTAACACATAAGAGATTTTTTCCAATCAAAGTTCATTATTAACGGGCAAGTTTAGGCAAGTTTATTGTTTGTATTGTTCTAGAGTGACGCTTATTAGTATCGAGGAAGACACTTCATTAGTATGGAGGAAGACACTTTACCTAGGCAGTTTGAATACTAATGACTTACCTAGACCTACCTAGACTTACCTAGACAGTATCGGGGCTTAATTCCCAACATTATCTACTACACGACTCGCATTGGTGTTTTGTAGTTTTGCAAATTGTAACCAGTATTTTCGTTCTAATTCTGTTAACTCGTGTACTTGAGTTAAATGATTTGCTAACCGAACTAAATATTTTGACCCACAGCCGGGAAGAGGACAGTGTTTACATTTGAGTTTCTTCATGTTGACAATACAAATGTCGGATCCCTACTGAACAAAACTGTTTGCGATATGACATTTATCGATAATTTCGAGGGCTTTTGGGGCAGAAAGGGCATTAAGGGCATATTTTGATCCTGTGTTTTCCCCGAGCGAGCGTGGAACACGCGCGCGTGGCTAGACAGAGAACACTGAAGCCATGATTTAATTCTGCCAATGATTTATTTACAAACTATTATTACATTCGTTTTGAAATGTTAAGTCTTCAAAATATGTACAATTAACACGAGTGAAAAACTATATACAATTTTTATTTACAAATATTTACAAAAAGCGAGAAAAAACTATATACAAGAACTCTAAAAAACTGAAAACTTTAAATGTCTAGTGGTGCAACCTCGTTCCGAGGGTCTCTCATCTTACCGCCTAGGGCGAGCGAGAAGAGACCCTGGTTGGGTTTGGTCACGTGCTACTTTGACAATTAAGAACATCAGAGAGGGGTCCTCTGTAATCAGGCAGTTTGTCGGGTTGAGATTTGTCGCGGTGCGACCGCCATGAACCGCAAATTGTTTAACAGTAGCCTTCAGGCTGAAATTTCGACTAGTATCTATTCCGGCGTTTATCTAAGGGATAGGCAAGTCTGTCTCGATACAATTTACCGTGGTCGTGATATTCTTGCCGTCGTATCCATTGGATTTATGGAAAGTTGGTCATATTTCAACTGTGGACGTCGAGCAGCGCAATTTTATTTTATTCTGAAGTGATAGTTATTAACTGTTGTTTCTCCTTTGAATGCAAGCGATCAGGTTGATGCAAAAAAAAACATAAGAATGTCTCTAGACAAACGTACAGCTTTCTCGAAGTCTGACTGGAAAAGCTGGACAAAGATAAATATAATATTCGTGATAAAGACGAAACACACTGTGCTTGTAAAACAGTTCTAATCTGAATAGCCCGGTCCGGCGTCACAACAAAGAATGCAAATAGGAAGTATATTCGCACGGAATATATTAATCTTTGTCTTAGGAGAGCCAATACTTGAACCTAAATCATATCTAGATCTTACAATAGAAACGAGCAACAACAAAGTATAACCACATGGTAATTTACAGAGGTGTCAAACTCTGTGAAGCAACGTGCAGTTAACAGCCGAAATCATGCAGACCTTTGACCTCTAAATATGTTATAACGCGGTCAAAAGGCTCCACTCCACTATAATTTCCATTTTTCCTAATAAAATGGCATAAAGTACCCCTCAGAAACACGCGTGAAGAAAGGAAAGGTCGAGAGATCGAAAATTAAAATAGAACGGCAAATGAACAGTTGCAGACAGTTGTCTAGAACCATTAGAGTCCTGTAGCCCCATCACGTACATTGATTTATTATATAGGACACAATAAAAACCGCATTTTTCTTTTTCTAGCCTCCTTTCGATCGAAAATAAATCCATTTTAACAGCAACGACGGCGAAAAGCAGACCTCAACGAGTCGGCCATCCTTAGCACCTAATTGTGCTCCGCAAAGTTCAGCTTGCCTACGGCGTAGTGACACTTCAGTAAATCTTTTCACCGTCTCGTGCCTTTCGAAGTTACTTTGGCTTTCAGTGATCAAGCCCCTGAATATTCTAAAATTATTATCACCGCTCGCAAGACCTCCATGATAGGCGAAGTTTTGATTCATTCCGCGGTAAAGATGACTCCAAGATCTTCCATACACAGCCTTGGCGGCGGCGTGCAATTAATTGATTATTCTTATGCCTTCTTGAGGAGACTTTTACAATATGTGTAACGTTCTTAACTGAACCAGACCACACAATCTACAGCAACTTGGATTTCCACTATCAGATGATGGATAAGTTTTCCTCGGAATTGGCAAAATATTTTCACCGTTCCCGGTTTATTTTGGTGACAACATATTCCGCACTCCCGTAGGCTAGGTATAGACAAAATTCCTACTAGGGCGCCCCTCCCTTCAACAATTTAACTGTAATCTCTCAGATTCTGGGAGACACGTGACCAGACCCAACCAGGGTCTCTCCTCGCTCGCCCTCTTACCGCCTAGGGCGAGCGAGGAGAGACCCTGGTTGGGTCTGGTCACGTGTCTCCCAGAATCTGAGAGATTACAGTTAAATTGTTGAAGGGAGGGGCGCCCTAGTAGGAATTTTGTCTATACCTAGCCTACGGGAGTGCGGAATATGTTGTCACCAAAATAAACCGGGAACGGTGAAAATATTTTGCCAATTCCGAGGAAAACTTATCCATCATCTGATAGTGGAAATCCAAGTTGCTGTAGATTGTGTGGTCTGGTTCAGTTAAGAACGTTACACATATTGTAAAAGTCTCCTCAAGAAGGCATAAGAATAATCAATTAATTGCACGCCGCCGCCAAGGCTGTGTATGGAAGATCTTGGAGTCATCTTTACCGCGGAATGAATCAAAACTTCGCCTATCATGGAGGTCTTGCGAGCGGTGATAATAATTTTAGAATATTCAGGGGCTTGATCACTGAAAGCCAAAGTAACTTCGAAAGGCACGAGACGGTGAAAAGATTTACTGAAGTGTCACTACGCCGTAGGCAAGCTGAACTTTGCGGAGCACAATTAGGTGCTAAGGATGGCCGACTCGTTGAGGTCTGCTTTTCGCCGTCGTTGCTGTTAAAATGGATTTATTTTCGATCGAAAGGAGGCTAGAAAAAGAAAAATGCGGTTTTTATTGTGTCCTATATAATAAATCAATGTACGTGATGGGGCTACAGGACTCTAATGGTTCTAGACAACTGTCTGCAACTGTTCATTTGCCGTTCTATTTTAATTTTCGATCTCTCGACCTTTCCTTTCTTCACGCGTGTTTCTGAGGGGTACTTTATGCCATTTTATTAGGAAAAATGGAAATTATAGTGGAGTGGAGCCTTTTGACCGCGTTATAACATATTTAGAGGTCAAAGGTCTGCATGATTTCGGCTGTTAACTGCACGTTGCTTCACAGAGTTTGACACCTCTGTAAATTACCATGTGGTTATACTTTGTTGTTGCTCGTTTCTATTGTAAGATCTAGATATGATTTAGGTTCAAGTATTGGCTCTCCTAAGACAAAGATTAATATATTCCGTGCGAATATACTTCCTATTTGCATTCTTTGTTGTGACGCCGGACCGGGCTATTCAGATTAGAACTGTTTTACAAGCACAGTGTGTTTCGTCTTTATCACGAATATTATATTTATCTTTGTCCAGCTTTTCCAGTCAGACTTCGAGAAAGCTGTACGTTTGTCTAGAGACATTCTTATGTTTTTTTTTGCATCAACCTGATCGCTTGCATTCAAAGGAGAAACAACAGTTAATAACTATCACTTCAGAATAAAATAAAATTGCGCTGCTCGACGTCCACAGTTGAAATATGACCAACTTTCCATAAATCCAATGGATACGACGGCAAGAATATCACGACCACGGTAAATTGTATCGAGACAGACTTGCCTATCCCTTAGATAAACGCCGGAATAGATACTAGTCGAAATTTCAGCCTGAAGGCTACTGTTAAACAATTTGCGGTTCATGGCGGTCGCACCGCGACAAATCTCAACCCGACAAACTGCCTGATTACAGAGGACCCCTCTCTGATGTTCTTAATTGTCAAAGTAGCACGTGACCAAACCCAACCAGGGTCTCTTCTCGCTCGCCCTAGGCGGTAAGATGAGAGACCCTCGGAACGAGGTTGCACCACTAGACATTTAAAGTTTTCAGTTTTTTAGAGTTCTTGTATATAGTTTTTTCTCGCTTTTTGTAAATATTTGTAAATAAAAATTGTATATAGTTTTTCACTCGTGTTAATTGTACATATTTTGAAGACTTAACATTTCAAAACGAATGTAATAATAGTTTGTAAATAAATCATTGGCAGAATTAAATCATGGCTTCAGTGTTCTCTGTCTAGCCACGCGCGCGTGTTCCACGCTCGCTCGGGGAAAACACAGGATCAAAATATGCCCTTAATGCCCTTTCTGCCCCAAAAGCCCTCGAAATTATCGATAAATGTCATATCGCAAACAGTTTTGTTCAGTAGGGATCCGACATTTGTATTGTCAACATGAAGAAACTCAAATGTAAACACTGTCCTCTTCCCGGCTGTGGGTCAAAATATTTAGTTCGGTTAGCAAATCATTTAACTCAAGTACACGAGTTAACAGAATTAGAACGAAAATACTGGTTACAATTTGCAAAACTACAAAACACCAATGCGAGTCGTGTAGTAGATAATGTTGGGAATTAAGCCCCGATACTGTCTAGGTAAGTCTAGGTAGGTCTAGGTAAGTCATTAGTATTCAAACTGCCTAGGTAAAGTGTCTTCCTCCATACTAATGAAGTGTCTTCCTCGATACTAATAAGCGTCACTCTAGAACAATACAAACAATAAACTTGCCTAAACTTGCCCGTTAATAATGAACTTTGATTGGAAAAAATCTCTTATGTGTTAAAATAAAAGCGGGCAGATTTCAAAAGCGTTATCTTTCTCGCAATCGCTTTGCTAGGAAATAATTCGTTCGAGCTCGTTGTTTAGAAAATTATGTTCCCTGTTTATCAGCATGGCTTTCGTTACCGATGTTCGCGAATTTCAAGCTCTTTTGGACGCTTGTTTACCTGTCCGTGATGGGGAAACGTTAACAAGCGCAAATTTTTGAAAGCGTAATAAGGTTCTCGAGCTTTCCGGCTTTGAAAACTTTCTCCGATTTTCGAAACGTTACGTTGCCCGAACTCTTTTAACCCCGATTGGTTTAGGTAGAATCTATCATGCTTTTATTCTCAGCTTTGCTGACGAGAGAGATAATTAAATTCTTAGCTAACTGTTCGAGTTTTCCGCTCCGCTAGTCCGCACTGAACTCCACTTTTTAACCCTAGATTTGCACTGACTGACAAACTCGAACGGAGAAACCCATGGGACAGCTCTATCATTGAAATTACAACAATAGCACTTCGGAGCGCTTAATTTAAACACGCGACAATAAATATTTTTGAACAGCACGTTTTCTCAAGAGACTTTATTGCTTGTTAATAGCGATATGATTCAAATACACAGAGATTTGAAATGAATAAAAAATACATTTATTGACAACGAAAACTCCAACAACTACAAAGTGTTTAACACAAAGTAAATCAGGAGATTAGGATGCAATGAACAATAAGACTGAAGTCCCCTTAACAAAGAAAGAAACTGCAATAGAACAACACACTAGATATCGGTTTGAAATACATTTTTATTGAGAACAAAACACAGTAGTTCTAGTCTTCATCTTGTGGAATGGGTTGCTTCACAAACAATCGATTAAGCAAGAATTTCCGCTTATCAATGGCTAGTTCTGTCGATTCTAACCAATCAAATCCATCTGTATCTTTCAGATCTTTTTGGGTTTCCATCACGTTTTGGAAGGTGTAATCTTTCTTCATCGCTCGCATCCACTGCAAATACTCTAAAAATACTTTTCTCAGTTCTTTTCTGTAGAGAGGAAGGAGAGCGTTCTGCGCTTTAAGGTGAGCTACATTTTCCGAATCTCCGTTCCTTTCGTACTCGTCGACCAAAGCATTGAACTGAACCTTGTGGCGTTCCTGCGCTTCATCTAATATGCGCGACCAAGGGTTTAAGCGCTCTGTCTCTTCTTGGGAAGAATCCGTTTCTTGGCTAGATTGAGAGTCTTCACTGTCTTCGTAAAATCCATTACCTCGTTGAAGAAGGTAGTAATTATAACCGTCGATCCAAGACATTTTTTTGGGTTTGAACAGCACGAACTTTGACAGCAAACTGAACGGCAAGTGGAACGCCGCCTTTAAAACAAGCAGTGAAAATGTGAAGCTTATGGGACGCAATTTAGTGTGACAAGCTACTGTTACTACAGGCGGGGTTACTAAACTCTCTTCTCTGTGTTCGGCCCTTCATCGTCTCCATACAAAGTGAGCCATTCAGGAACTGAAGCTGCTGTTGTTTTATAATGTTTAATGTTATTGGCTGCTTTTCTAACTCCCCTTGGTAGAGATTTCAGTGATTTCTTTACTCCTCTTGGTTGAGATTTCAGGGATTTCTTTACTCCTCTTGGTGTTGATAGGTGATGGACTATTGTATCCTTTTCCTCTTCCTGCACTGATAGAGGTGTTTCACTTGTTGAAGGTCTTAATCCCCGGCTCCTCTCTGCTGGATAGATCATCACTCTAACCTTAGGTTGTAGTTTCGCTTCTTGTAACCACTTCCTTCGATTGATATAATCTAATCCATGTACGTCTGTGAGATGATTAGACAATCTAACGAGATATTTTGCTCCACAATTCGGAAGTGGGCAATCACGGCACACGCGTTTAGTCATGTTAACAGTTCGAGAGCTCAACAAAAATAAAACAGTTCCAGCGAATTTTAACCTTAAATGCGAAGGACAAAAAGGACACAACACAGGACAAAAAGGCCACAACATAGGACAAAAAGGCCTTTTGAGGGACAAAAGGGACAAAACGAGGCCATTCAGGACAAGAGGGCAGAGAGGGCACCTTTTTGGCTCTGTGTTGTGTCCTTTTTGTCCTGTGTTGTGGCCTTTTTGTAGGTCCGCCATTTTGGCCGTCATGTTGAAGGCTGAGCTGCATGGCATGACGTCATTGCGCTCACTTGCCTTCGCGCAAAATATAATTCTCTTGCTCGTAAGTGCCCGGGGAAAATGGCTCACTCCATAGCTGTAGACTATTCCAATAGATTCCCTAGCGATTCTAAATTAAAAGAGGAATTAGTTTTCATCGCCTTCCGTTAAAAGGTAAAGGTCTTTAAATAAGCAAATGGGTTGCTCAGATAAAGAGAGAAAAATTGCCTCAAATGAAGCACTGTCACGTCTGTTTCGAACACTTTGAGCCCACGTGTTTTGAAAGTGAGTACTGACTAGATATTTTGCCAAGCGATTTGAGCAGACGTCGATTAAACGAGGATTCCGTTCCAACTTTGTTTCAACACACAAAAAAGTTAAGTCTAAGGCCGTCCAGCGAGCGCCGAACAAATAGAGCTCTACACGAAGAGGTAACTGATATAACCTGATATGACCTTTTGGCCGTGAGTTACTTTTCTGGCGAGCAAGCTTTAAACAAATTATCTTTCGTTCACAAATTCGTATTTGTTAGTTTAGGCCCTCAATCAAATATTGGATGCCTGCAATAGTAATTCGCAAGAGTTAGAGCAATCCAGAGCGAAAGTCGCACTTGTAATTGCCGTGACAATTTCCTTTCACCCCGCTGATCGTGGTGTAGCTACACAGAGCTGTCAGTCGCTTCTGTTTATTAATTTCTTTTCGCAGAACCTACAAGAAATTTAGGCAACGGCCGTGTGTGTAAAATGCAATTGACTGAGTTCAATGAACGCGAAGAAATTCTTTCACTAAGTCTAAAGCTACTAAAAAGATTCGTTCTTGTAGTTGGCCGCTACTAATAAATCGTTCATAAATAAGTTGCATTATTGATAGGGCTAATCAAGTTTTACACGATGAGAATTAAACGTGTTAAAATCCTTTGCAAAATTTGTGAAATGCTGGGTCCCTGCGGCTAATTGATGTAACCCACATCATCCCAGAAAAAAAAAAAAAAGATTTACAATGTTATGGATGTGTTACGTACACGTTGCAAGTTCCCGAAGCGCTCGTATGCCACGCGCCTGAGTCAAACCACTGACAATGGCCGTCTTCATCACTTCTCTTCACGAACATACAGTTTTGAAATCAGGATGACGACTTATACAGTGAAGAGGGGGATGGTCTTCTAAATCTAAGCCATATAATACTGAAAAAGCAGCAATGTCAAACTCAAAACAACTGGCTGGTTTTTCCTAATTTCAATGTAAGGACTAAATGAAAAAAATGACTGAATCGTTTCATGTTTATTATCCTTCTAATCACAATATTTCACCTAGTATTTTTGTCATGGCTCCGCCAATCTCTTGGCAACAAACATACTCTCTCTTGCTGATTTTCCCAGTGCTAGCAATTACGATCAATTACACCAAGAAATTTCCTCCTTCCAAGCTCAGTCGTTCTGGCCGTCAGCTGTATATATTTGTATTCTCTCCATCAGAATCCGAGAAATCTCGCATAGGTTCGAAGGAATAGGGTTCAAACTCAGCCATATTTGTAACTGTATTATCAAGCGTTCTGGTGTCCCAAACTATAACAATATAGCTGCGAAAATCCGCGACTTATCCGACGACTTATGAAGAGCGAGAACAACAAAACGAAGCACCTAGGCGAACAGCACGCAAACATGAGCGCTTTGACGTCACAAGATGGCGGCCGGTAATCCTTATTTGGAAGTAACCGGAAGAGAATGCTAACAAAATGGCGGATGTTCAATTTGGCGAATTCTCTTACTTTTCGATTTGATTTGCACTGAAATACGAACTTTTTTCAGTCAATTCTTCTCAATTTATATTCTTTCTACAATGTCAGTTCATTTCAAAAATTATACCCTGTAGCCTTCCGTTCTCCTTTAATTCCCAACATTATCTACTATACTCCCCTTGGTACTCCAACTTGTGGTGGATTCCTTCTTAAGCTTAGAAAAAGATCAAACTCAGGTAAAACACATATTTGAGTCATGGATAGATGATATTTTAGGCAAAATCACAAAGTGTGACCACAATAACTTGAATGCTGTTTTTATAAGAAAAGATTCAAATCAACGCGAGCCCTCAGGCTAAATAGCATTAAACACGTTCTTACTTCAACTTGTATAAAAATTTGTAAAATCGTTGTTCAGTCGCAACAAAATTTTTTTGTGATCGTTGCACTTTTCGCAGCAAAATTGACAAAGCTCTGTCTTTTTACAGTACAACTCAATGTTAATGGCATTTCGCAATACCTCCAGACTAAATAGTATTAAACAAATTCTTACTTCTGTATAAATAGGATTAAACAAGTTCTTACTTCTGTATAAATAGGATTAAACAAGTTCTTACTTTTGTACAAATTTCTAAAATTGTTGTTTAGCCATGACAAGATTTTTCTGGCCCTTGATGCTCTTCTCGCAGCAAAATTGACAAAGCTCTGTCTTTTCGTACAACACGACGTTAATGACATTTCGCGAAACCAACAACTGTCATAACTTTCTGCATAACAAAGACTTCTAAAATTAGATTATGAGTTCGAGATTTCTAAACCCGTGATAGTTGATGAGGGACCAGCGATCGAGTCAATTATCTCGCATAGCAATTGGGACCGAATTATCTAATTGTTTTAGTATAAATCTGCTATTTGTTTAATACTTATCCTTTTCACAGACAAAGATGCTGCCGTCATTTTGTTAACAACGTCACATAGCTCGGCTTCTCACTATCTACAGCAGAATAGAGAGTGAGTTGCGTAGCCAATAAGAGAACGGCATTGATGATGTCAGACCGCAAGTAGATTGATACTAAAGACTGTTAGTTCCTATGTCCGATTGTATTCCAAGAGTTGAAATAAAGCGAGAGAGTTCTATTATTCTGCTGCAATCAAGCGGAGCAAAATCAAATGATTCAGAATAAAATTGCTCGGTATTAAATTGAACTTTTCGAATTCATGTTGTGTGATCAGATGGAATCCTTGGAAGAGAGATAGCTTGTCTTTCAATAGCTTTTAGTCCTGAATTGAGAGAGCGAGAAACTATATGTAGTCTGTAGTTCCGCTTCAAATACCTTGTAAACAACAAGTTAGAACTCTTTCACTTTCAGTATTCCGCTGGATAGCTTGATGATCAGTTCCTTAGGCTTGCAGAAACAAGAACTCTGTGCACGATTTTGGTTTAATGAAACAATTTACCGAACATTTCAAAGAGGAAGTCTGTTAAAATATTCCTACTGAACAACCTAGTCAGTCTCTTTCTGAGAATTAATTCCGTAGCATGATAAACGCCTAACACATTTGAGAAGATCAGTATTAAGCGAGGTCAAAAAGTTATTGTGGTCACACTGACTAAATGGATCCACAAGTGATATATTTTAGACGGGCCTGATCTGAGTTTCTTAGTATGCATATAGAGTAAGTCTAAAATAAAGATGTCATTGCCCAAAAAGGAAAATATCCTTCAGTACAAAACAGCAATTAAATCCAAAGTTGACGTCGAAAATTTAAGTTAAAAGGAAAAAAAAAATTTCTATGAAAACAAGTCAAGTGTTGTCAATCCCATTCAACTTGTTTTCTTGCTTCAGTGCCCTGCAAGACCATGTGAAACTGATACTGACGACTCTTTCCCAGTCCGATCAATGAAAAATTAATTCTTAATGCGAGAGCTTTATTGCGCTGAACGAATTTTCGTAGGGATTTAAAGCGAACACAGCTGAATGTTACATAATTAAAATGACCTTTGGCTTGAAGCCATTTGTGACAGATTGACGCGTCAGGTTAGTGTCACGCTCCAGTACCGTGGAATGCAAAGCAAAAAGCTTTACTGAGCCTCCAGGCTAAATAAGATTAAACAAGTTCTTACTTCTGTATGTATTTCTAGAATTATTGTTCAGTAGTGACACAATTTTTCTGGACTTTGATGCAGTTTTCGCAGCAAAATTGACAAAACCATGTCTTTTACCCGGTACAACACGGTGTTAATGGCATTTCGAAATACCAGCAACTGTTATACTTTCTGTATAACAAAGACTTCTAAAATTAGATTATGAGCTCGAGATTTCGCCACCATTTTCAAGCACACACAGCTATAGTACTCACTATCTACAACAGAATCAGTAGATGGTGAGTAGCGTAGCCAATAAAAGATCGGCATTTATAATATCAGAATGCAAAAACTCAGTTAGTTCTTATGTTCGACTGTTTTCCAATAAAGCAAGAGAGTTCTATTCTTCTGCTGTTATCAAGCGGAGCAAATCAAAAGACTCTGCCTGGTGTATTAAATCGAACCTGTCATGTTGTGTGATCAGATGGAATCCTTCGAAGAGAGAAAGCTTATATTTCAATAGGTTTTAGTTCTGAATTGAGCGAGCGAAAAACTATATGCAGTCAGCAGTTCCGCTTCGAATACCTTGTAAACAACACGTTGGAACTCTTTCACCTACCTTCAGTATTCTGGATATCTCAGTCGACGATATTCCTTGAAGAAACAACAACTCTGTGAACGATTTTCGTTAAATGAAACAATTTAGCGAACATTAAAAGGAAGTCTGTTGAAACATTCCTACTGAATAACCTTTTTAGTCAGTCTCATGCTAGGAATTTAATCAGGTGGCATGATAAACGCCTATAATTATTGAGGTCAAAAAGTCATTCTGGTAGAATGAATTAGGCAGTATTAGTTTGTCTAAATGGTCCACAAGACTACGTAATAACGTTAAGATGGCGCTGAATTTCTTAAATATGTAAGGTAAGTCCAAAATAAAGTTGTTGCTGTCGATAAAAAAACAAAGAAACAAAAACAAAATAAAACAAAAAATAAATAAACAACGAAAATATTCTTGCAAAACAGATATGACAACCAAACCTCAAACAGTTAATTTGGGTTTAAAGAAAACAAGTTCGTAGATTGTTTATATGCCCCTATTTTCTTTCGTGAGATACGCGATGTCGATCGTTGAGCTGAGTTCGACGGGCCGCCATCTTGGTTTCTCGATGCGAGCGAAACTGGGGAGAGTACAATTGCCCGTGGGTGGGTAAGAATGGTAGGGTTAATAACATGGGCCAGAAGGGGGCGGAAAAAAAAATAGGGATACTATAAAAGCTTTACTCTGCCCTGACTCTGTCTCTTGTTCATGGCGTTAGTTGCTAGCTCCAGCAACGGCAACACCTGATTGGTCTAAGCGGGCTAAGCACTGTGGAAAAGCTAAACGCAAAGATAATTTGTCCTACTTTTT
>JAHPZR010055061.1:0-13002 GCA_019787425.1 Platygyra sinensis | reverse complement strand
AACCGCTCATCAAGGATCTTTGGTCGGCAATATAAACCGTAAGGTTGCCACCGATAAGTAACAGATGCGGCGACATTCTAGACAATGAACATGATGAACGAACAGATCCAAACCAGAGGATCGAGCTAATAGTCTTTCTCTTCGTGAAGAGTACTCTGTACATACGAGGCTTTACAACGCACAAGTAGCGATTGATCGATGTGAGTGCCATAATGCAAAGGGACACCTCGGCCCAAAATAACGAAAGAAAACCAGTGAACTGGCAGTAGTTGTGACTGAATGGCCAAGTGCCCAACCCATAAGCAATCGTGCCAAATGGAAATATGAAGACAGCCACCATCATATCAGCTAGTGCTAAAGACAGGATGTAAAAATTGGTAATTGTGCGTAATCTTCTGTTTCGATAGAAAGCGAAACAGACGACCGAATTTCCTGAGAGCGACGACATTGTGGTTAGCGCAGAAATTTGCAGTATTTATGGAGCTCTGGTGTAAGCTTTCTGAATTTTCTTCTGGCGCTCCCATCAGTTGAAGCCACGATTTTTTTCTCAGTTTTTAAGACAGGATTTGCTGTAGACCTAGCACACGGATGACTTATTGTAACACGCAGCTGCTTTTTAACAAAGTGGTATTGCTTTTCAGACTCTTGTTTAAATATACAGATTTCAAATCAAACATCAATGAAACAAGTCACATCCGCTGTAAACAATAAGATCTATTTCGAGATATTAAAATTTTAAATTGGCTCTGCGGCTTAGAGGAATATAAAACAAAAATAATCACAGCGAGATTGAGAGATATCAATAAAAGATTCTTGTTCTTCTTCACATCGGAACCAAGTCAGAACCTTAACAGACAAAACTGTCCAATTACCGTCATAAGTTTAGATCTTGAAATAGGCGAGATAAAAACCTGCGTGTTATTCACACATAGAAAGAGTCCTAATAGAGGATCTGGATGGGGTTTATGAATAAATGAGAATTGGCCCAGATGTTATACTTCTTAGGGACGGACCATTAGAAGAGTTATGGGGGGGGAGGGGAAAAAACAAAAAAAAAATCACGCAAGGGAAATTGCCAAGAAAAAAAATTCGTGCAAAGAAGAAGGTAAAGAAAAAAAATTCATGCAGAAGGAAGGTCCAGGTCCGGTTGCTATGGCGTGACGTCATTAATCTGTTAGGTTGCTGTCATCGCAAGAATTTTGCGGTTCTATTGTGGTTTGCGATAATTGCTTTCAATAAAAGAAACTGTGTACTATAAGTAACCTGGTAATTTTCAGATATGATCTGGCCGCATAATTTATTTTTTATAATAAATTTTCACAACGCGGGATTATTGTTCGCTTACACATAATAGAGACTTCGACTTCCAATGAACCCGTCATCGGTCATTGAAAACGGGCACAAAACGAGACTTGCGTCCCGAATTAGAAGATATGGTGTTTCTCCTGACGCATTTGTGCGAAATTGATCCAGTTTTCAGTCGAATTTTCCTCGTGGAGTTAAAGAAGGCGCGCTTGTTTTCCTTTCGCGGGAAGAACAACAAAGAAGCTGCCCCTGGATATACGTTTGGAGTGTTGCGGCAAACCATTAAACAGTTGTTGAAAACCAAACAAAACCGACAACCGCGATTGGCTTGTACATGAATTCAATCACCTGAGAACGACAGAGAGAACCAAAAAGTGTCTTCAGCTAGCGCTAGCCGTGACCAACCTCGTAGAGCATCGAATCAACACAACAAGACGAAGGTACCAAGTTATATCATTAGACTAGTAATAGTTATCACTAAAGCTGCCCCCGCTTTCTTTTATTTCTGCTCATTGAAACAAAAATATTGAATGTTATTGTTCTAGTCGGATTGTTCTAGTCTAGTCTTGATATGAACTCTTTTTTATATAAGAATATATTTTGATGTGACATCTTGGCCTCGCTACGAAAAGTGGTGTCCAGAGCACATGCACAATGTGCTGAACGCGATCCAGATCCAGAAACCAAACACTTGTACTTGATAGCCTAATAAATTCTAAATAAAACGAAAATGCCATAAGCTATAATATAAGAATAATACAAGAATATTTTCAGCCTAAAATCGGCAGAAAAATAAGAATATTCAGTCTGGGCCGGAAAAATAACATCCTTAGAAAGAAAAGAGTGTACGAGCAAACGTATCTCGAAATCACAACAGAGGTGAAATGTAAACAAAAGTATCGCGTTACAGTCGCCATAAATGCAAATTAGAGTCAAGCTTTTTGTCCTCAATGAAAACGCAGCAAAACATTTACATTTGGATCCCTGCCTTGGTTAGCAGGTGGCTCAGGCATATCAGTAATTTGAGATTCTACTACATTAACACTGGCTGAAAGTTCTTCTTTTAACTTCACTTCAAGAGGGGTGACTGACTTCACTTGCTGGAGGTGTCCTAGAATTGTCCTTCCTTTCAGAGTAATGTCATGTTTCGTTGGATTATCCACTCGAATGTTCACTCGACATGTGGAGCCTCCTGCTACAGTCACCTGTGTCACGGGTATCTCAAGACCACTAGGCCAAGACTGGTTAGGATCAAGTTCAAATAGTACCGGTATCTTACTGACTGGACCCACTGCAGCACGACATGAAACAACAACTGACTGTCCCCTTGGAATTACAGTGTCTTGCTTTCTTGACTTTACAGTGGCCAATTCCTTTACGGGCTCAGCTTTGATGAGCTGAACAAGGGCCTCTACATTTACTCGGTCAGCACCAGTTAAACTTGAAGTAAGTACATCCACCAACGATCCATGAACTCCAGCTGAAGCATCTCCTTCAAAATGCTTAGTAAACTCTTCAATAACATTAAATCCAACAATAGGCATATCCAAGGAATCCTTGGCAACCAAAAACGGCACTTTAACAATATGGTCAGAGTTATCTTCAATAAGATTAAAAGTCAGTTCCACCCAACCCTCATAGGGTAGGTCAGTTCCATTTGCTGCCTTTAAATCAAGCCCATCCATGCCTAACAACTCTGTCATGTCTCGAATGTCACAACCTGGAAGGCACCGCTTTAACCAACTACGCGAAATAATTGACACTTGAGCTCCAGTATCCCAGAGGGCATCAGTCTCGACCCCATTGAGCAAACATTTGACAGTACATTTACGCCCCACAAGACGAACTACCTGGGAATGCTCCTGTGGTGACAAATGGCTTACAAAGACTCCTGTCTTTTCTCTGTCTTCTCTGTACTTTCGCTCCTCCAACGTGGATATGGCCTGGCAAAGTGTCTTATGATGTCTCCAGTGTTTCTCTTGACATTTCCTTGAACAATATCTGACAGCTTTACAACTACTGCACTGTTTAAAAGAGGAGATACCCTCTTTGCTTCCACAGAACTTGCAGACATGGTGGGACGAGTTCGCTCCGACTACACCCTGTCCCGCTGATGCAGCCTCCTCCCGTTTCCCGGCACCCTTCTACATCCTCGTGCAAAATGATCTGTTGAGCCACATTTAAAGCAATGATCGCAGTTGTCTACACCTGCTGCTCTACATGAACTACACTGACGCCGCTGAAACTGTGACCGGTTACCAGATGCATAATTCCTGGAGGGACTCCTTTCCACTGGGGCACTAACTCTGTCAAAGGATTCTTTTAAGGAGGCAAGATTTGACTGCACTGCTTCTAATGCTGTCACCAGAGTATTGGGTTTTGGCTCCTTTTTCTGGGACTTGCTACTCTCACCCTGGGGTGGTGGACTTGAACTTGGCTGAGTTTGGTTACTTGGAGGCGAGGCAGTCTCAACCTGGTTAACCCTTGCCCCTTTCCTGCCCACTGCACCCATCTTATTCTGGTGTTCTGTCTCTGCCGACATAATCCGATTAACCCTCTCCATAAGTTGTTCATCAGTTACAGAAGCAACTTCGAGTAAAGGGCGCAGTTTAGCTCTAACTGATTCATCTTGTAAACCTGTCTCTACTACATGGAGGAACAATGCTTGGACAAGAGATGGTTCATACTTGATGGAATCTTCAGTGGCATTTGACACAAAAATAATCTGCTGTTTTAAGTTCAAAGCCCGCACAAGAAAACTTTGGGGAGATTCACTTGCTTCCTGGCGTAAGACAGACAGTTCCTGATACAGTTCCGTTGCTGACTTTTGCTTAAAATGAGCTTTCATAATCTGCTTTAAGCGAGATAACGATAGATCCTGTATCATCTCCAAGTAAGATCTCAATTGAAGGCTTGGACTAACTGCACGAATAACAGCTTCTACAATTTCACTCTCTTTGTAGCCCGCCTTTGTCCCGGATTCTATCTGTCGCGCCAAACTAACAAACGACAGACCGTCCTTAAAATTATCTCCCGCCACAACACCATGAATCTTGAACTCCCGCCTAAGCACCTTACTAACATCAACATTTACCTTCGTTTCTTCGCCTTGTGCTTTCTCTGTCGGGGTAGGCGGTTCGACTTTCACCTTCGTTTCTGTTGTCGTGTCATCTTCGAGCGGAGGTGGTTTTCCCTGCACAAATGCAAGAAGGCCGACGAGCAGTGTTTTCTTGTCCTCTGCTTCGCTCACATCTACCTCTATTTTCTCACGGACTCGCTTTGACAGCTGCAACCTTCCTAGCTTTCCCTTTTCCAGTGTTAGGTGTTCTGCTAGCTGTCCCAGTGCATCGACATCGAGACCACAAACTTTCGCTTCCAATTCAAGTTGAAGCTCCTCAATTTCACTTTCGGTCGCCATATTGATTTCCGTAGTCGAGATAAACAAAGATAAACAGACGAAACAACTTGCTCGTTACCACAGCATTTACACTTGTATCACACTCTTCGACGAATTTACACAGGGCCAGAAAGCATTTTCATTCAACATGTAGCTTGTCTTGAGTTTTCCAGTCGCTAGAATAACATGCAATGTCGTCCACATGCACATCAGCAAAACTACACGCGTCGTTCGGTTCGCAAAAGCGAAGCTCTGAAGTTTCGTTTCGTCACTACATTCAGGCAAATTTCGCCCGAGTGACAGTCCTGGCGGGGTCGCCAAATGTTAGGAGTGTTGGTCCGGCATCAAATAATAAAGGTTAAACACACAACACGAAACTTCGGTTCTTCTTCAAGTTCTATTTCACAGTTCAACCTCGTGCTCTCTAGATCACGTGACTCGTGACCGACTAGGGTGGGGTGGGGGCGCCCCTACATTTTCCCATTCTCCGCTGGGCAAAGCGTGGACAGATAATATTTTATGCATTTTCAGAGTGAAAGCACCGTCTTCAAAATTTTCTGGCGTAGCGCGGATGGCACCTAAGGGACGGACCATTAGAAAAGTGATGGGGGGGGAGGGGAATTTTCAGCTTGCACGAATTTTTTTTTCGCTCACGGCTTGTGCAGGAATATTTTTTTCAGGTGAAACCCTCTGCGCGAATTTTTTTTTCAGACAAATATTGCTTTTTGAAAAGGTCATAGACAGCCCAACACAAACTCCCCTATGTGGTTTTACGGTAATGGCACGTAAGCCTCTAAAGTTTTGTTCTGGCGAGTTTGTCTTTGAGCGATTTACCTTTTTGAAAAGTTAATAGACAGACCAACACAGACTCTCCTTTGTGGTTTTACGATAGCGACACGTAAACCATAGCAGTTTTGCTCAGACGAGTATGTCCTAGAGCGAAGATAGTCTGCCTGCCAATGAAAACCACACTTTGTGGTTCTTTTTTTTTAAAGTACCATTGGCAGTGTTAATGTTGCTGTTTATGTGGTTAACACTTACTACTACGTGTGAATCAGGTGAATGACTTTTTCATTGTATTATAGAATTCTTATTCAAGGCACTGGCTCCTGTTCAAGGGGATAAGACTCATCCTCTAATTTTTATTCTGAGCATAACGAATTTTATAGCATATAATATTTACAAAGATACCAGATTCTAATATTAATTTATTACAAATTTTATTTTATTATTTCCATTACAATACAGTATACAGTGTATGTTGTAGCACAACGAGCCAGACGTTCTTTGCAACCAAAAACAGACCTTGGATCCCGTGGAGATGAAGAACTTTTAGTTCTACATCTCCACGGGATACCAGTGGCTTGTAACATTCCAGTGTAATCATATCCCTGGCAGTGATCGTTTGTGTTCCACAAAACGCGTCATGTGTCCAGACACTTTGAAAATCAGTTTATGTTATGCAGTCAGAAATTCTCAAAAATTATTGCAACGAGGTTTTCAAAAACCTCTCAAGAGGTTACGCTCACGATTACTATGCGTGATAGAAATCACGAACTCATAATCTTATTGTTTTCAAGTAATGCGAAGCGATTCTGGAAACTACACGACCGAAAAAATCACTATCACGAGTTTGTTACATATCCAGAAGCACTCATCAACTGTACTGCATGGACTTCAATGAGACTGGGTGAACCAGAACCCACCACAGCATGTTCCTATGATGCAACGCACGACGGAAAAACACTTTGACGATTTTGTTACATATCCCAAAGCACTCAGCAACTGTATTGCCTGGGTGAACCAGAAAGGATATGTAACATGTTCCTATAATGTCACGCACGACGGAAAAATCTCTATCACGATTTTGTTACATATCTCGAATTACTCGTGAACTTCAGCCTGGGTGAACCTGAAAGGATATGTAACATGTTCCTATAATGTACGTCACGCACTTCGGAAAAATGACTTTGACGATTTTGTTACATATTTTGAAGCACTCATCAGCAACTCTGTTGCATGGACTTCAGCCTAGGTGAACCCGAAAATATCCTCTAACCCTCGGCAACGTCAATTCTACGCGGATTTTCTATGTATCCGAAATAATTGTCTTTCAGAAAACTATTGTACGATGGACTCAGTATAGGGTCTAACTCACAAATGAAAACAGTGATTTTTAGTACCTGTCTAGTCCCCATACTATCTAAAAGCATGACAATCCGTGTAAGTTAATTATCATATAAATGAAAGACTAATTGCCCCCGCAGGGTTTTTGGCCCCAGAGGGCCAAAAACCCGAGGAGGCACCTTAGGACTCCCCGCGTAATAGAGAGAGAAGAAGAGAGAATGTAGGTATTTCCGGTATATAGCCGCAAAAAATCTCGATTTGATCGCTTGCACGCCCGCAAGGGATCGACGTTTTTCCCGCAAACGCTCATGGGAGGCCAGCAAAGGGACACGGGCGCGAAGACTTGCGGGATCGGCGTCTTTGCCACGAGCTTTGTCCTTGGTTTAGATCTCGAGTTCAAGCGTCCCTGAAAAGCGTTTGTATTTGCCGGCCTCCATTACTATTTCAGCTCGATTAAATTAGCTCGCTTCGAAATGGCCGAGATTATGATCTAAAACAAATTGAAAACGCTTTCAGAGATCCCGAAGATGGATTTTGAGGGAAAAACAGCTCAGAGAGTCCTGAAGTATACTAGATCGAAATTCGAGGCCAGTGTGGTTCATTTGCGACTAAATAGCTAAATCAGTATAGTACCTTCCGATCGTCAGAATTACCCAAGGATAACAATAATAGGCCTGCGCGACTCCCATTCACGTGTAGTAGCCGCTTAGGAAGTTTTGCCCCTTTTGTATGGTACGATCGGAGGATCTTTGAATATTTCGCTAAGCACTAATCCTGTGTTTTCAGGGAGACATTTCGTCAGAGTAAAGCCGTTAGAGGTCATATTTCTGTGTGGCTTCCGCTGTTATCCGCTTGTAATTTGCAGAGTTTGACACCTCTGTTTTTTTTGCCAGTTTTTTTCTCTTGATATTGCAAGATATGTTTTAGGTTCTCTCAAATGTTAGCTCTGGAGGAATAAAGTTTGAAATATTCCTTTGGCATCTCGTTTATTTGGATGGCTTATTTTCACTGAGTAATCTTACGGCAGGGATCCAAATGTAAATGTTTTGCTGCGTTTTCATTGAGGACAAAAAGCTTGACTCTAATTTGCATTTATGGCGACTGTAACGCGATACTTTTGTTTACATTTCACCTCTGTTGTGATTTCGAGATACGTTTGCTCGTACACTCTTTTCTTTTCTAAGGATGTTATTTTTCCGGCCCAGACTGAATATTCTTATTTTTCTGCCGATTTTAGGCTGAAAATATTCTTGTATTATTCTTATATTATAGCTTATGGCATTTTCGTTTTATTTAGAATTTATTAGGCTATCAAGTACAAGTGTTTGGTTTCTGGATCTGGATCGCGTTCAGCACATTGTGCATGTGCTCTGGACACCACTTTTCGTAGCGAGGCCAAGATGTCACATCAAAATATATTCTTATATAAAAAAAGAGTTCATATCAAGACTAGACTAGAACAATCCGACTAGAACAATAACATTCAATATTTTTGTTTCAATGAGCAGAAATAAAAGAAAGCGGGGGCAGCTTTAGTGATAACTATTACTAGTCTAATGATATAACTTGGTACCTTCGTCTTGTTGTGTTGATTCGATGCTCTACGAGGTTGGTCACGGCTAGCGCTAGCTGAAGACACTTTTTGGTTCTCTCTGTCGTTCTCAGGTGATTGAATTCATGTACAAGCCAATCGCGGTTGTCGGTTTTGTTTGGTTTTCAACAACTGTTTAATGGTTTGCCGCAACACTCCAAACGTATATCCAGGGGCAGCTTCTTTGTTGTTCTTCCCGCGAAAGGAAAACAAGCGCGCCTTCTTTAACTCCACGAGGAAAATTCGACTGAAAACTGGATCAATTTCGCACAAATGCGTCAGGAGAAACACCATATCTTCTAATTCGGGACGCAAGTCTCGTTTTGTGCCCGTTTTCAATGACCGATGACGGGTTCATTGGAAGTCGAAGTCTCTATTATGTGTAAGCGAACAATAATCCCGCGTTGTGAAAATTTATTATAAAAAAATAAATTATGCGGCCAGATCATATCTGAAAATTACCAGGTTACTTATAGTACACAGTTTCTTTTATTGAAAGCAATTATCGCAAACCACAATAGAACCGCAAAATTCTTGCGATGACAGCAACCTAACAGATTAATGACGTCACGCCATAGCAACCGGACCTGGACCTTCCTTCTGCATGAATTTTTTTTCTTTACCTTCTTCTTTGCACGAATTTTTTTTCTTGGCAATTTCCCTTGCGTGATTTTTTTTTTGTTTTTTTCCCCTCCCCCCCCCCATAACTCTTCTAATGGTCCGTCCCTAAGAAGTATAACATCTGGGCCAATTCTCATTTATTCATAAACCCCATCCAGATCCTCTATTAGGACTCTTTCTATGTGTGAATAACACGCAGGTTTTTATCTCGCCTATTTCAAGATCTAAACTTATGACGGTAATTGGACAGTTTTGTCTGTTAAGGTTCTGACTTGGTTCCGATGTGAAGAAGAACAAGAATCTTTTATTGATATCTCTCAATCTCGCTGTGATTATTTTTGTTTTATATTCCTCTAAGCCGCAGAGCCAATTTAAAATTTTAATATCTCGAAATAGATCTTATTGTTTACAGCGGATGTGACTTGTTTCATTGATGTTTGATTTGAAATCTGTATATTTAAACAAGAGTCTGAAAAGCAATACCACTTTGTTAAAAAGCAGCTGCGTGTTACAATAAGTCATCCGTGTGCTAGGTCTACAGCAAATCCTGTCTTAAAAACTGAGAAAAAAATCGTGGCTTCAACTGATGGGAGCGCCAGAAGAAAATTCAGAAAGCTTACACCAGAGCTCCATAAATACTGCAAATTTCTGCGCTAACCACAATGTCGTCGCTCTCAGGAAATTCGGTCGTCTGTTTCGCTTTCTATCGAAACAGAAGATTACGCACAATTACCAATTTTTACATCCTGTCTTTAGCACTAGCTGATATGATGGTGGCTGTCTTCATATTTCCATTTGGCACGATTGCTTATGGGTTGGGCACTTGGCCATTCAGTCACAACTACTGCCAGTTCACTGGTTTTCTTTCGTTATTTTGGGCCGAGGTGTCCCTTTGCATTATGGCACTCACATCGATCAATCGCTACTTGTGCGTTGTAAAGCCTCGTATGTACAGAGTACTCTTCACGAAGAGAAAGACTATTAGCTCGATCCTCTGGTTTTGGATCTGTTCGTTCATCATGTTCATTGTCTAGAATGTCGCCGCATCTGTTACTTATCGGTGGCAACCTTACGGTTTATATTGCCGACCAAAGATCCTTGATGAGCGGTTTGAGAGGATTTTGAACATAATGTTTGCGGGTTTGACTTTGCTATCAATGTTACTAGTGATATTTGGCTACAGTCGGGTTTACAGCGTTGTCAGAAAACACAACAATGCCATCTTTCCTTCACCGGGATTTTCAAACAGCCATAGAACCATAAGTGCGCAAGAAAGTTAACCATTTCTTAGACCTTATCACTAGAGTTCAGTTTCTCTGCCTAAATAGGGTGTCCTTTATCTGCTTGTACCTGTTTATGTGTCACGAAGTCTCTGACCATATTTTGGAGTATCCATTCTAGCAATAACCAATTAGAAACACGAATAACAACATCGAAGTTTCGCAGAACACCATACGGAACGACACAAATATAATTTGTTACGAATAATCGAACAAAACAACAGCGCTGTTTTTGGCGAACATAGCTGAGAACACGTTAATCTAGACGCAATTCGTAACATCAAAAACACCAGTCAAAACATTAAAAACCGCATTGGCAAGCAGCATAATAAAATTCCAAACTTAATTTTGGCGGTAATCACCCCTCGTAAACAACAATTATAACATAACTACATGCTAGCGTGCGCTCTGATTGGCTAATATTTTATGAAAAAGAAATGGTTGGTTCATAGAGATGGTTCAGGCTGACGTCATAGTCGGTGAAATTTCGACTTTTTAGCGCGTGAAAAATGTCTCGCTGTGTTATAAAAGCAATGGACAATGTCTAGCGTGCATCCATCCAATTCGGGATGCACTTGGATATTTGGGAGTAAGCTGCGTAGCAGCCGTTTCCTTTCCTTTTCCAGGCAAAGATGGAACAAGCGAGCGAAAAAGCGGGCGAGCGGAGGAGCACGCCTGAGGTGAGCAAAAAAAATTGGGAGAGCACTTAAATAGCTGCGCCTCGAGCAACTCTTATACTACCTTCTAGCTCTCCCAACTATCCGTGTGCATCCCGAATTGGATGGACGCTTTCTATACATTGTCCATTCCTTAACGAGAATGCCTGTCACCGAACAAAAGGGTCAGTCAACGTTCGAACGTGCATGTCGCGTTCCCGAAGCGAGTCCTCGTTCGAAGAGTATCGATCCGGAGTTCGCCGTGATCAACCACACAACTTCTGGTTTTTGATTGGTCTTGATTGTGGTGTCATTCGAACAATTGAAGTGTGCGGCGAGAACTAAAAATTACATAAATGTGCATAACGCAACGAAATAACCAAACGAAAGAAAACGATCAACGAACAAAATAGTATTAAAGTGAAAGAATCGAAACAAAAGGTAAAAAACTTACGTTATAATCCTATATCCTTCTAGGGCGGGTAACACGGTAAATAATATCTGTATCTCCAGGAGCAGAATATCTCCAAAAATATCTCCGCGACGTACGCTTACTGTGTGTCTCTTTCTTCTCCAAATACACGATCAAGTTTCATTACGAAATACTAATCAAAAAAAAGAACTTACTAATAATTATTAACTTAATAACGTGACGCAAGGTTTCTTATTCGTCACAGTGCATCATAGAGTCCATAAATCATTGCACATTTCTAAGCCCTCTCCTACAAAACGATAGAGAAGGCGACCCGGAGGAAAACGCCTTAGTAAAATATGAATTTATATTTTACTTACAAATTTCGCAAACGACTAATTTTTTTATTAGAATTGTAGTAGTATACTAATGCAAATGCTGCAATCTGATTGGCTGAGCTACTCGTATACTATCAACCATTAGAGTACAGTGGCTGCTGGTCGTCCACGAAATGCGATGTTTTTACAGTTTTTCCGAAGTTTTGGAAGGAATTTTAGATGTAAACGGGTAACTAAATTCCTGAGAAGACTAAAAGAAGCCGTGCCTGTCTTTTTTCCTCAATTGGATGGGCATGTTAGCTTAACTAAAACACGTCAAGAAGATAATACCGTGCGATAAAGCATGTTATCATTTTGTGGCCAGCCTTTGCCTAAAGGTTTGCTTTTACTTCAGGTTAAATTAAATGGACTTAAATAGAAATTTCATTATGGCATATTCTTTTCCATCAATATAGATAATCGTATAAATGCTAGCACAATTTGAGATTTACATTATGACTTATCTTTAAAAATTCGCTTAAATTGCACGCCTTTAGGCGAGTGCAGCTTGAAAGACTCTTTAAATATCACGAGTAGAATAAACATTTGAAGGAACCATGGCGGACGGACGTGTTCTTCGTGCTCTGTGATTCCTTAGTTGAGAAGAGTCATACCGGGCCTTTTAAGTTCGCTCAAATACAATCAGAAATGTCTTTTTAGGATCAACACAACTGGTAATTGAAACAATTGTTGCTTGCTGCTTGTTCTCATGTTAAAACGCTCGGGACGTTCGTCAAGTTCAAGCTCCGCCGACAGGCCAATTCTAAAACGAAACAAACAGAAGAGCGAGGAAATGGAAGGAAACCAGGAGACTGACTCGCTCATTTCTATGGAAATACTCCTCGATAAATTAATCGCCATAGAATCTCGTATGGAAGACAATTTCTCCAATCTACACACACAGATCTCAGAACTTTCGTGTGAATTTAAGCACGAAATCAATGCCGTCAAGTCAACACTAAATGAGCTAGAGAAATCTGTGAATTACGCGTGGGCAAGCATCGAGGACCTACAGCAAGAGTCTAAAGCTCTCAAAGATTCAAAAAGCTCTCACCAAAAAATGATGGACGAGCAGGCTGCGGAAATTAAAGGCCTAAAAGCTGATCTGAAAAAGCTTCAAGCCGAGAACGAGAAGCTTAAGCCCGCTTTGAAAGACGCCCAGGAGAACCTCGTCGCTCTTGAGAACTATACGAGACGAGAAAACCTGCGCTTCATGAACATCCCCGAAAGTCGAGG
>JAHPZR010055059.1:17500-19849 GCA_019787425.1 Platygyra sinensis | reverse complement strand
AATTTGGAGAAATTGTCAACCGTGTGGGTTATGCCGATCCTCCGGGGGAAAACCAGACAGGTGCATAGGTGCGAATTTATACTCCTGTATCCAGGATGGAAGTCTGCATGGGAGAATCTTGGGACCAAGGTCCAAGTACCGACCCAGCAGTGAGTCTGCACATTCTGCGGTTTTTACAGCGGGACATTTTGCTGGCTTGAACAGCAAGACCCTACTTAAATCCACCCAAGAGTAATGCATCCTGTTTTTTTTTTTCATCAAGATTTTGGCACTGCATCATGTGTATGAGCCTTAGAAGAAAATAGTCAAATGTCTTCATTGCCATTTTTACTGCCTATATTGCAACCAGTCTGGCTGTATCAGCCATGAGTATGACAATCTAGTCCGCAACATATTGATTTCGTCCAACGCTCGTGTGATATTTGGTATTCACATTGAGACAGAACCATTAATGAATGACCATAATTTATTTCAGTTGTAAGATTGAAGAGAATGAGTTAATTCTTAAATCACTTGATTATGCGTACAGGGGACTGACAATCTTATACTGTCAGGGGGACAGATACCACATCAGTTTAAACTAATTGAAGAAATCAGTCAGATTTATCCAGAATGACTCAGAACACCAAGAAAGGGGACTGAGCGTTAAACTCCAAAAACATTTCAGGAAAAGCAGAGCCTTCTAGAGGCTTTACAAGCATAGGTGTTTTGTTTCATAAAATCAGTGCCCATTATCTTAGGTTTGTACCTGTTAGGGTGCATCATTTGCATCCACAACGAAATATCATATGACAAGATTTTTCCACACTTCTAAGCCAATCTGATCTAATCTGAACCAATTGCCCATGGTTTGTTTGCCATTCGAGTGACTTGAATCCGGAACTACCAATATGGAAGATGTCAGTCCGGAAGTGGAGTAACATAGACCAAAACTAAGCTGTGTGACAACCTACACTAAACACCAATGATTGAATGTCACCAGAAGGATACATTGAACAGGTTATAAACTCACAATTTACCAGCTTGGTGTCGACCACAGCAGTAGTAAAAATAAAAATTTTGCAAGTTCCTTTTGTCCTTATTTGGGTCAACTGGACACTGTAATGCAATTGATCCAATTTGTTCTGTCCTTTTTATTTTTTTTCTCCAGTGCGTTACTCAAATTATCTCCTGGTCATCAAGGTAGCATGGCTCTAGATATTGGCATGTTGGTTGGGAAACATTGGAAGAGCCGTTGCTGAAAAGGGCAAAAGGTTTTAAAATGAACATCTTGTATCATAGTCGGACTCGAAAAGAAGAGCAGAATAAATATTTAGGTGGGAAAATAACCAGCTGTTGCTTTCATAGTTTTTATGGCCCAAGCTCTTATCCTCATCACCAATAGGTCATAAATCATCACTATCAATTCAAATAACAGAGATACAATCAGAGTTACTCAGTAGCCAAAGAAAAATGAAACAAGCACCATAACATTAGCCCTGCGTGGTCAAGTGTTAAGGGAAAACAGCATATCAAAACAGATTAAACAATAGTCCCCCTTGACCTCAATCAGGAAACGTTTTTTTTTTTCCTTTGAAATCCTACCTGGACTGTTGCCAAATCAGGCTGAATTTAGAATGGCAAATGTGATTTTTTTGCAGAGGGTTAAATATTTTGTGCAAGCACTGAAGGAGCTATTGAAAGAATCAGACTTTGTAGTCTTGTGTGTGCCACTCACGGCTCAAACCAGTAACTTAATTTCATCTAAGGAGTTTAGTTACATGAAGCCCACAGCAACACTGATCAATGTAGGCCGTGGGGGAACTGTCAATCACAATGATCTCACTGCAGCATTACAGAATGGAGTCATCAAAGCAGCTGCTCTGGATGTGACAGAACCAGCAATACTTCCAAGAGATCATCCACTGTTAAACATGCCAAATGTGATTCTTACTCCACATATTGCAACATATACAGCAAGCACTAGAGCAAAAATGTATTTTACTGCTCTTGAACATTTGAAGGCTGGAGTAAACGGCAAAGAACTACTTTACCCAGTGAACTGAGTTAGTTGGCTGATAAAGCTTGGCTAATTTAATACCAATTAAGTTAAGAGAATATTCTTCTCAAAAAGGTAGTGGTTTTGAAATGCTTCTTGTAGAGTAATTTCTGTCAAGGGACCATTTAATATTTTTGTAACACAAACAATTAAAATTTATTTCTGTAGACTGGTTTATCAGCTGATAGTTACCTGTTAAAAATGCCAGCTGGCCACATCAATGCCCATTTTACACTTTATTTTAAGTCAATATTCATTTGTACTGAAAGAAAAGATTTCCAAAGTCATCATTAATAGATTGCAATGATACG
>JAHPZR010055059.1:0-12500 GCA_019787425.1 Platygyra sinensis | reverse complement strand
CCAACACCAGACAAGTATGACATACATGTATTTCTCGTTCTTAAAGCGTTAGCGGGAGACAACTGCGTATCCATGTAGCCAGCTTTTTCAGGGGTATAACTTCAGATGGAGGGGTATTCAGCAGTTACTCCTCCTGATCCAACGACGATCGAACATGGCCGTGAAACTGACACGACGAAATGAACAAGAATATTGTCATGGATACATTTGATTGACGTCCACCAAACTTAGTTTTTGAAATGGCAAAAAATCGTTGAAGGGCGCGTGTGACTGATAACCGCTGTAAATACTAATTTTAGTCGACTCGAATGAATACGTTAGGCTGATTTGATTTAAACGTCGCATTATTTTGCCGAATAAAATTGCTGAGCGCGAGCGACATGTTTTAAATTCCCATTCGAGCAAACATAATTACTTACATAATTTCAATTCGATTCGGCACATGTAAAATGCGGCGTTTAAATCAACTACCGAGCTTCAGTCGAATATTCGACTGGATCAGTCGAATATTCGACTGACTCGCATCGAATTGAAACATGTCGCATTTAATTGATTTAGACGTCGCATTTTACATGCATTTAACTTGGCAATTCGATTCGGCGCATGTAAAATGCGACGTTTAAACCAGGCCTTAGAATGAACGAAATTCAACGTAAAACAGCAAAGTAAAATTTAAAACGTCTTGACAAACAGTAATTGTAAGTTATTTTTGGGCCTTGAACTAACAAGTTACATAAAGGCAGCAGATGACTCAAAACGTACTTACAGTCCTGCATAACACTCTGCACTATCTGAGATTGTCTCACTAGTTCATTGTCTTTATTTATTGGTAGTCCGAACGTTAAATAAACATTGCGCCGCAGTTAGTGGGTTTTGTGACTATGAAATTTCTGTTCCCATGGCAACTCACTCTTTTCCAGTCTCCACCCACTCGATTTCAACAGGTTAGTGATTTTCAGCTTCAAAAATGTTGAAGTGTCCATATCGTCAAAATTTTTATTTTCCCATCTGATCCTATATTCCATGCAATAAACTCTGGCAAGTGAAAAAATATGACGTAACGACTCCGTGATTTTCTATTTCCGGTTCTATCAAGCTTCCTTTCTCTAACCTTTCTCTTTTTCAATGTTTAATAGACCCATTTCAAGCGCTCTGATTGAACCGGAAATAGAAAATCACGGAGTCGTTACGTCAAATTTTTTCACTTGCCAGTTTCCGTCAACAACGTACAATGGAATTTGAAAACATTAGTTGTACTCTGATTATTTTTAATATTCTTTAGTTCCACCCAATCAGAAAAATCAGTGCCCTTCCAGAATATTTAAATCAACTCTGAAATTTGAATTTTTGGTGACGGAAAGCATGTTCCAGGTTATGTTGATGTGAGCTCCAGCTGTGAGGGTAATTCGGATTCAGGGCACGATTCAGTGGTACGCTCGAGGTATTTTGAAATAATATATCTAACAATCTAGATGATGTACTTCTGGTCTTTAAAATGCCAGTTTCCTTGCGATATTGGTCGTGTGAACTATTTGAATTTCGCTGAGGCTGGGATATCAACAAGTGATTATGCTAATGATTATGGTCAAGGTGGCTTTCTATTGGAATTCTCGTTCTTTGGAGATTCCTATCTCTATCACAAAGTGTAAATATAGATATCTTTGAAGATAACCGGGAAAACAGGCTCAATCAGTGGTTTCTGGGAAAAGCGCGGGAAAGAATTCCGTGACATTTTCACGCCAGTTTAATAGCCTTGGGACTAGCCTTGGCCCTTCTGTGATCACAAAAGCATGTTATCGTAAACATCACGTGCAGCTGGGCTTACTACAACGCCTGGACACCTTCTTCCTGTGGGAAGTATGGCATAATCTTACTGTTGACCACAAAACGAGACGGTGGGGAGGCTATGTAACGGCGGGAAACCTGTTACATTTGCATTTGGGCTTTGTTACTACAACCCCTGGGGCACCTTCTTCCTGTAGCCTGCGAGCAGGCTCACTTGTTTGGGTAGGGTATCACGGCCAAAGGCGACAAAGAACCGAGAACCGGCGAAGCCGGTGAGAAGAATGAGGCGAGGAAGCCAGCTCGCGGTTGCAGCTCCCGCACCTTTGCCCGCGATACCTACCCAAACCAGTGAGCCTGCTCGCAGGCTATCTTCCTGTGACGTGGGCAGCATGGCCTAATCTTACTGTTGACCACAAAACGAGACGAGTCTGTGTTGCCCAAGGGTCGGGAACATTGCATCGATATGAAACACAGACTTTTTTGGCCCGATTTATTTGAAGTATACATCAAACCGTCCCTCGCTGAGAAAAGTGGGAAGACAACACGCCCAGTTCCAGCCTCCTTCCGATCACCTGGTCTTGGAGAATCTGGGCACAAGATTCGCCACCTGGGGAAGGTAACGAAACCCGGTAGTCCTGATCCAGCACCCTGCACCAACCCCTGCACCACTGTTTCAAGTCTTTTAATGATGTCTTCACTGCCCGTTGTGTGGTGCTTCAGCAACGCAACGCACCCTACACCAACTAGTTCTCACATACTACGATTGTACGCCGAACACTTCACCAGTGATTTCATTCTCCTTGACCAAGTTCCCGTCACTAAAATGAGCGAGAAGGAACGAGAGCACGTACAAGGGATACTGTGTACCGGAGGTTTTACCAAATCGAAAGTCATCGTGGGCAAAGAGATCATGGATTTGCTACCTAATTTAAAAGTGATAAGTACTCCGAGCACAGGCGTAAATCACATTGATGTGGAAGCAGCTTCTGCATGTGGAATCCGTGTAGGCCACGGGCCTGGACATTTTGTAAGTGACTGCGTCGCAGAGTTTGCTTTCGGGTTACTTTTGGCTTCTGCCAGAACTATTATAAATGCAGATAAAGTAGCGAAGTCACCGGATGTTACTCCTCTTCAGTTAACGGTAGGAGGTACAGCTAAGTCCGCAACGCGTACATGTGTAATGATATTTGATGCACTCGTCAAATTCCCCCAGAGGTGGGAGATCGGGCACACCCACGGGATTTGTCATAAAAATACCTTCCCTGGGTTGGGAATTTGACAAGTCTGTGTTGCCCAAGGATCGGGAACATTGTCAACATTAGGTTGATGGGGACAGTAGTGGTAGTACCATACACAATGTAAAACCTACCCTCAAACCTGGCTTTTTGGCATATTTGTATAGATTGGTGCGATGAGTTCATATTTACCATATTTCTCCGATCTTTTGTGTTAAAACAACTTTTCTTTTTTTTGCATTATTAGCTGATAGATCGCTTTTTTGCTTGCTGGCATTATAAAAGTGATTTGGATGTGATTTAAGGATAGTGCCTACTAAATACAAAGGTTTTAGCACCAGATTAGAACCAGGCAGAAATGGTAGATCTTAGCAAGGGTCATGAAAATCCACAAAGAAAATGCCACACATTTTTTTTGAGATAATTAGCCTTGAATCTCAACAAAAATGCTGGCATCAGCATTTTTCTGGAAAAAAGAACGAAAGGATATTTATTCACGATTTCTTTAGAATTCACGTTCACATGCAGAAAAACACATTTATAACGATTGTAAAACTGCATGGTTAATGGTACATATAAGCCATTTTTAGCATGTTTTAAAGTACCCATGAAGTAAAAAATAATTGCTGCTTATTTGAAAGGCCTTTCAAAGTATAGAATGGCGTTTTTCTTTTTAGAATATGTTTTTCTGTTTTAGAGATATTTACGTTTTTATTAGTAAAGTGATGACATCATAGGTGGTTTCACTAAAACAGTACCACACTCAATAAAAAATATCTCCAGAAATAGTTCTTCAAACTTGGCATCAGGACTGTACATCACAAAAGAAGCAAAATGACACCTGTTGTGCCATTGCCATGACAACAGTTATGCTGCTGGTCCTGTTTTAATTAAGACTAAAATTCCCAGATTTTATCCTAAACAAGGATCATCCACCCACAACAATCTAATGGGGATAGTTAAGACAATATGGGAACCATTTGTGTGCTGAGCTAGACCCTCTGTTCCACTTTAAAAGATTGCAAATGGGGATATTTGGTTTTTCACAGAAAGAGACTGGAGCCGAGAGTGTTGCCCATAGCAGCAACATAGTAGGTGTCATTCTGTTTCTTTTATGATTCACATTTATGGTGCCAAGTTTGAAGAACACTGCTCCAATATTTCAGGAGATATTCTTGATTGAGTGTTGAACTGTTTTAGTGGAACCACCTATGACGTCATCACTTTTCTCATTTGCATAATACAAAAACGTAAATATCTCTAAAAAGAAACTAGTGAGACAATCTCAGATAGTGCAGAGCGTTATGCAGGACTGTCAGTACGTTTTGAGTCATCAGTTGCCTGTATGTAACTTGTTAGTTTAAGGCCCAAAAATAACTTACAATTACTGTTTGTCAAGACGGTTTTAAATTTTACTGTGGTGTTTTACGTGGGATTTCGTTCATTCTAAATTCATTAATACGTTGAACTAGCAAACGTGATACTTTTAGTTTTTCAACGCCAACGTTTGTAACTTGATACTTTTGTTTTTCCCGCAAAGTTTGTAACATGATACCCTTGTTTTCTCAAAAACATACAAAGAAGATATGCTCGCTTTTTTCCTGAGAAAAATGAAATAATGTTATTTAGTTATGAAAAAATTGGTACCCCACCCCCAGGTACTGATGGATTTCAGTATAATTTTTGACCGATAACAGCTAATTTTCCAGTTTAGAAGCTCCAGTTAGAGACATGCTGCTCTTCTGTTATTTCTGGTTTGAGTACAGGCTCATTAAACTTGATTTGGTCACAGTAGAAAAATTTTCATTTCAGTCGTGACCTTGGTAACGACTATGTCAAATATGTCAACCATAGTGGGTGCATAGAGGTAGATCATACCAGGGCAGAAAAAGGTCGGGCGGTGAAATGGGCAGTCTACTCTTGGGCCAATGTGTGATGCGGAGAAGGACTGGGCCAGGCACAAGTGCTCCAAACGCGCTTCTGGTGCAATTAATGGCTGCCAAAAATCTCCTCTTGACAAACCAGAAATGGAATTTTCTTTCTTTATTTTTAAGCCACCAGTGACCTCGTTTTAAAGGACTCTTTGATATTTTTGGCCCAGAACTCAATACTATCAAGTGTATAAACGCCCCAGGGGCGGATCCAGGAATTTCTGAAAGGGGGGGTTGTACACAATCAATGAATGTCATCTGTTCATGTCGCTTGTTATACCTGAACCTGATACGACCTTTGCGAAATGTACATTATCTTTTCATAACTTGACAAGCAGTCGAATGGTAAAAGTGAAATAACTTCGTAAAAACAATTTTATTGTATTATTATTTCACGAAGAATCAGGCAAAATAACAAAAAAAAATTCTCAAAAGGGGGGTTGCAACCCCCAAAACCCCTCCCCTGGATCCACCTCTGCACCCTGATCATACCATGTGTGATGCACAGAATGTGTGTGCACTTACAAAAGTATGCACCATCCTTACACCCAAGAAAGGGGACTTAAGAGGTAAACTCCAAAACATTCCTGGGGAAGCAGAGCCCTTGGGAAGCTTGCAGCTTAGGTGCTTGTTGTTTCGTAAATCAGTCACCCACCATTTATCATAGTTTTGTACCTGTTAGGGTGCATGCATTTACATCCCACAACAGAAATATCATATGACAGTATTTTTACACTTCTAAGCCAAGAGCTGTAAATCTGAATCAATTGCCCAACTGGTTTGTTTTCCGCAATAGACTGACTTGAATCCTTGAACTACCAATCATGGAAAGACGTCAGTCTCGAACGGTTGAGTAACATGCCAAACTAACCTGCGCAACAGCTTACACCAAACACCAATGATTACAATGCAGCGCCGTAGCTAGTAAGTGGCCAACCGAGGCACTTGCCTCGGTCATTTCTTTGGCTTTTGTTGTTTATAGTACCTAATACCTAGGAAGAGAACTCAACCATGGACTGATTTCCTCAGTCATAAGTTATTCATAGACATTGCCTCAGTCAAAATTTTTTTCTGGCTACGGCCCTGCAATGTCACCAAGAAAGATCTCTTTGAACAGTTTTATAGACTCAGCAATCTTACCAGTGTGCCAACCATTGCAGTAAAAATATAATTTTGCAAGTTCTCGTCCTAATTTGGTTAACTGACACTAGTGTAACAGATTAATTCATTCTGTCCTTTTTAATTTGTTTTTCTCCAGTGCATTACTCAATTTATTCCTCCTGGTCATCAAGTAACTGGCTCTACTATTGGCATTGTTGGTTTGGGAAACATTGGAAGAGCTGTTGCTGAACGGGCAAAAGGTTTTAAAATGAACATCTTGTATCATAGTCAGACTCGAAAAGAGGAGCAGGAAAAATATTTAGGTAGGAAATAATCAGCTGTTGCTTGCACTAGTTATTGGCAGAATAAAATGTAGTCCCCCTTGACCCTTAATCAGAATGTATTATTTTTTCTTTTTGAAATGCTACCCATGAGTGTTGTCAAATCATTAGAATTTAGAATGGTGAATTTTGATTTTTTTGCAGGGGTTAAATTTTGTGCAGAACTGAAGGAGCTCTTGAAAGAATCAGACTTTGTAGTCTTGTGTGTGCCACTCACAGCCCAAACCAGTAA
Source organism: Platygyra sinensis (assembly GCA_019787425.1). Lineage (NCBI taxonomy): Eukaryota > Metazoa > Cnidaria > Anthozoa > Scleractinia > Merulinidae > Platygyra > Platygyra sinensis. The sequence continues at coordinate 5,875 of JAHPZR010055059.1, read as the reverse complement.
CTTAATTTCATCTAAGGAGTTTAGTTACATGAGGCCCACAGCAACCTTGATCAATGTAGGCCGTGGGGGAACTGTCAATCACAATGATCTCACTGCAGCATTACAGAATGGAGTCATCAAAGCAGCTGCTCTGGATGTGACAGAACCAGCAATACTTCCAAGAGATCATCCACTGTTAAACATGCCAAATGTGATTCTTAGTCCACACATTGCAACATATACAGCAAGCGCTAGAACAAAATTGAATTTTACCGCACTTGAACAGTTGAAGGCTGGAATCAGCGGCAAAGAACTACTTTACCCAGTGAACTGAGTTAGTCGGCTAATAAAGCTTGGCTAATTTAATACCAATTAAGTTAAGAGAATATTCTTCTCAAAAAGATAGTGGTTTTGAAATGCTTCTTGTAGAGTAATTTCTGTCAAGGGACCATTTACCGGGTAATATTGTTTTAAAACAAAAATAACGAAAGTTATTTCTGTAGACTGGTTTATCAGCTGATAGTTACCTGTCAAAAATGACAGCTGGCAACTTCACTGACCATTTTACATTTTGATTTTATGTCAATATTAATTTTTACTGAAAGAAAAGATTTCAGAAGTCAAAAGCATTTCAACATGTGAAATGTAAAACGTATCCATTAAATATAATCATCAGTGCTTAAACTGTACAGTGTTATTGATTATTTAATTCGTTGAGCCTGGCAGTAGTTGAAGTCATAATTTTTCATTCTTTGTCATGTTTTAAATTCTACTAGTGTCCCTGTTAGGTTTTTTTTACTGAACAATAAAAGCTGCCTGTTACATGTAAAAAAAATCAGAAGATTTGCTCTCTCAAGCCCCTCAATCATAACACTGTCCTATAAACCACACACCCTGAAGGTAATATTTTCACACCAGGTTAATTAACCAACTTAATATCACAAAATGATGCGAAAGACTGGTTCTTTGCACCATGACATGTTAAGGTTCGAGTTGAAAAAGACCAAGGTAAGGGATTTGAGAAGAAAGTTAACAAATTAGTGTACCAAAAAGTAGGATTACAACTTGTCTAAAACAATAACATTGGTACAAGCACAGAATATTATTTTTTACACATACACTGGATTGTTATGATTCATTGGTTTTTTTTTCATACATAAAATTGATATCAAGTCTCTAAAAATTGCTTTCCAAATAAAATAAAGTATCTCTTTCCTTCTTCAAAAACATCTCATTTAAATCTATTACAAATGAATTTAATCAACTAATTCTGTTATACAGACATACAGTATACTCATCATTATTTTTTACAAAATTCTTGGTAAAATGAAACTCATTTACTTTGTGGATTTGTTTTGAGCAATTCAAATAAAGAAGCACTTAGTGTGAGTGATCATTTCCCTAAAATTTTTCCCAACAACATGAGAGAGAAGTGCTACTGAACCACACCCTTGAAGTGAGTCATAACTACCAGGTGCACAATATTCTGCCCCCTCAAAATCTCCTGAGAGACCTGTCTGTGGTTCCAGTAGAGCACATCTTTACCATTCACACTCTTTAGAAACATCCGTACCTGCATGGAAAGGAAATATCCTAGTCAATTATTGTACAGTGTTAAGTCTGCATATGAGCAAGGCACCCCATCAGGTTAGCATTTATCTCTGGTTTATATGTAGCATGAAGTGACTGACAGTATTTCTACCCCTAACCCCTCCCCACTTCCAGAATGAGATGCTAGTTTATTGTATTCACCAAGCCTGGGTGGAGAGAGGTACTATGAGAGTAGAGTGTCTTGCCTCAAAGGGACACAGTCAGCTGGCGCACATGCGCATCACATACCATTCCATAGCTAATTTGCATATACCAGAGACGCAATACTGTTTTTAACCAGATATGATAAAAATAAAATCATAGGATGAGCAAAAGGACACTCAAAAACAGGTTTTTCAGTAAACGATTGTAAATCAAGCAAAACACTAGGAAAAATGAAGCGGATTTCTAGATGAACTTTGATTTCAGGTTGAGGTAAGCTTTTTTCAAAGTGAGAAAACTAGCGTCCAGGTCAGCGCAGTCAAAAAGCTGACTGTGTCGCTTTAAAATCCAACACAATATCCCTGGCCAGGGCTAGAGCTGGGATGACTTGATCCAGAGTCAAGCATGCTAATTGTGAGGCCATGGTACCTTCCAAGCAAAATGAAGTAAAAAAGAACAAAGTGAAAAGAGAGGGAGGGAAGCAGAATAACCTAACCAGCTAACCAGCAGCTGCAAAGGTGAAGACTGCATGATTGCTCCACCCACCTTTAAACCAGCAGCAGCTGCTGGTCCTTTAGGATCTATTGTTTGTATGTAGACAGGACTGGAGCCTCGGACAACAAAACCAAAGCCTACGGCATCACTCTTTACCTACACAGAGACAAAAAGAGAGTGAAAAAATATATTAAATGACTTTTATAGCAGTCATTAGAAGCCTGTGGACACAGCTGCCTTTTATAGTTTGCTCTCAACCAGAAACAATATTATTGTCAGATGCACAATATTTAGAAAATAGCCAAAGAAAACGTGCGCTGACTGGTTAAAAATTGAAACACCGAACTAGCACAACTTTCTGTTGACGAAATGATCAGGTGAGCAAAGAGAATTGATCTTTAATTGATCAAAGTAAACAAGTTTTTTTGTTGTTGTGGAATTTTCTAAAAGAAATGGAAAAAATGTTCTCTGTGTTTCTATCAAGTAACAGAAACACTCATGGAAGGTTGGGGGAACTCAAAAAGGCACATGTGGAAATTCTTGTATGTTGCCAAGTGTGTTCCCACAGTATTTCTCAATCTCCCAAACTTCCGCTTGTGTTTTCAAAATACAGGTTTTCTGCACTATAATTGTATCTTAATGCTTAAAAAAACAACCATGCTAATAGAACCCAGGGTACTCCTGCGTATTTTGGATAGGGGTGTGCTGCAAAGGTTCTTGAACCCTAACCCTATTTAAGGACTAAGAAAGCAAAAATTGATACCCTTTTTAAAGCCCAAACACGAAAAATGACAGCATATTCAGGGTTGTTAAACTTCTGTTGCAAAATCATTTTGTTAATACTTTAGAGGATACATCATGTTTAAATTAAAACATTCGTATAGGCGGGCGTTTTCACACTCCAGTATTAGATAATACAATTTAGCTATCCTATCTAAGGACCACACCAGGAACACAGTTACAAAAGGGTCAAAAAAGATGCCCTATTTAAGGACCGAGAACCTCAAAAACCATACCCTATTCTGCGGCAGCGGCACGTACCTCTATAGCCCATATATGGGAGTACCCCCCCCCCTGCCCCCGGACAATAGAACTATAGGAGACATCAATGCAAGGAGGAAAATGACAACTTACAATGACATTCTTTGTGATATAAGGTCCATCTGGATCCAACAGTTCTGCTGTAGTTATTTCTCTTAAAATGACTTCAAAGAACAAAATACAAAATAAAGTCACACTTATGTTATGAGTGAACGAAAGTTTCAGAATGAAACCATGAACAATAAGCATGGGATCAAATTATACCGTGCAGTGTTGATACCTGGTCTGGGTGACTGGTTGTTTGAGCTGCCACTTGATGGAAAGAAATCTGGACTATCAGGCGATATTTGGTAATCTAAACAGTCACAAATTTATAATCACTTACATACACCATAGTGCAAAGAAACAACACATGGGACCATTACACATGACTGGATTTGGTTTTGCCCAGTGATAAAAAGTTCTTTAAACTAATCTCTGTTTGGTTATACTGACTGCCAGCCAGTGAGGGCATTAATTTATAATAAGTTGTCTATTGTAATTCTTTAAGTACACAAAGACATTCATTTGATAATAGCTGGTATCTGAATAATAGCTGGGTCCCATTTAATTCCCAAAAGCCCTGGAAACATTTCAGGCCTGCAAAGCCATAGCAAAAATCTTGAACCTTGCGATTACAAAGCTGTTATATCAACATATTCTTAAAATGAACAGAAGATTCAGGCACACTTCTCCAATTTTAGATACACAAGAAATGCAGGGCCCCAGGTCTCTGAACTCCAAATTTTCAATCTCAATTCATTTAGACATGTTTGAGAAAAAATGGTACTACTATTAACATTATCCTTACCAAATGGCTCCTCCCACTGATGCCTTTCTTTTGCAAAAGGGACTGGACTGGATTTTTGTGTGTTCAGAGGAGGCGGAATATTCTTCCGTCTCAAACTCTTTGGAGAGCCTAGAATCTTGTCATCAACAATGCCCAGTGCATCAATCATCTTTTTATTTACTTCTTTGTCAATCATAAATTGATAGAAGATGTTTTCATCTCTGAAGTGAAATTCATCTGTAACTACATCAGAAAAAAATGTTCAGAAAACCTTAAATTAACAAATTATAAGGAAACTTATGGTTCTATAGTGAAGTCATAGTTCACAACTATAATGAACATCTGGCAATGATCCAGTGTCTTGAAAGGACTTCTTTAATGATCTTTCTAAGTCCCTTGACAGTTATAGTAAGCAAACTAACCATAATTAAATAATAATAAAAATGACGTGCAATAAAATAAGTTGTTTTAAAAAGTCTGTTACATGAGTTTATTCATTCAAATTGCACTTGAAAAAATTACAGGTTAACGCACTCAGCAAGTGAATTATCGGGATTTACCTGCACGAGTTCATTGTTAGTGAACGAGTGCAGGTAAATCCCGATAATTCACGAGCAATGAGTGCATTAACATTTTTATTATTCAAATTGAATACACTACAAACAAAATCGTCAAACTTTGAGTCGCAATCAGCCGAAGCCATGGTGTAATGACAGTGGTGTATAGAATTTACACCACGGATATTACACCACGATAATGACGTCAAGGAGGTTGTTTCGTCACAACCCAATGTCACGTGGCACAAATCAACCAACCAGAGAATGGGAATTCGTACAGTGTATGAAAGTTGAATAATAATATTAAATAATTCATATATGATTTACCCAGGCTAAACTATGCAAGTCTATCAATACACACTTCCCATCCCTGCTTACCATGCTTAATGATTCCCTGATCTAAAAGTTCTCTTCCTAGAATCAATCCTTGCCCTCTGTCAGAAACTTCACCATTTTGTATCAGCCAGTCTACCAGTTCACGGCCTGTAAAACAGTTCCTATACACAAAGTCATGACAAGGACGTGACTTAATCAGCTGACAATCCTCATTCTTTGCCCTGCATGAAAACAAATAATAACAAATTATTATTCTTTGAAATCAAGATAAATATTCTGCCACACTGAGATTGAAAAGAATATAAATTATTGTTTCAGTACATGCACACAACGTGATCTCAAAAACAAACAAAAAGGGAACCATTAAAAGTTGATGTAATTAAACTTTTAATTTATGCATGGAAAACGTGCAAACGGCACAAAGCATGACTGTGTGAAACTATTCACAGAATTTCAAAACATGAAAAATTTTGTTAGCCTGTAATAAAATCCTCCTCATAATCTGATTAAGGCTCATGTTTGGTGTAAAACAAACAATAACATCCTATTGTTTTACCCTTTTGTCCAAGATGCAAATGACTCCTTTGTTCCTTGTTTTGCTTTTGTCCTATGCATTATGACGTCAGCTGTGCCGTTTTACATGGATCATAAAACAGTGAAATGGTCTTAAAGTGCATATGACGTGAATTTTTTTGCGTAATTTTACCATATGATATGCAAATAAATCGGTTGTAAACATTAAAGTTCTCCCAAACAAAACTTTAGTCATGTTTTTGGCGCTGAAAACTACTCAGTTTTTGTCAAGAAATGGTCAGGAGACCGGGACAAGTTTATTGATCAATTTCACCTTGCAACATACAGTTGTGGACAGAATTAATCACTAAGA
>JAHPZR010055056.1:0-10316 GCA_019787425.1 Platygyra sinensis | reverse complement strand
AGGGGTGTGAATAGGGGTATGTAAATCCGGCGATCCGCTCAAATTAATGGCTGAATCCGTCGATCCGCTCAAAAAAAATCAACCAAATCCGAATCCGCAGATTGTTTTTCGCGTTAGATGATACGCGAGTCACAAAGCGACTTCAGTTCTTAAGTGATATTGTGTTTTAGCTTTGAGGATGACCATCAACGAAATATTTATATAGCCAACGTCCAAAATCTTGCAGATACGAGAAGAAAGAACAAACTTGTGGCCAATGCCATACTACTACTACTCGGTTTTCACCAGTCATGTGATCAAAAGTAAAACTGAATCGAACCCAGTCAATGAATAAATATATCTTATTAGACGTTTTGTTGTGTAGTATCGCTGAGTATTTTTAAGAGTTGTACCGTATTTTGGCGAGCCCGTAGGGCGAGTCAAAGTACAAACAACGAGTAAAAATTCTCAGCAATACTACACAACAAAACGTCTAATAGTAGATTTATTATCCAACACGCCAAATTGGTATGTTTGCGCGAGCGAATTTCGTGGATATTTATTTACATGGAATGCGCGACAGAAGTTTGCGGAGCGGAACGGAATTGGCGCGGGAAATCCAGCTAACTGATTGGTCAACGGCAGGAAATCTGTCTAACCGGTCCTCTGAAGTACAAATACCACGTAATATTTGTACTCGTCTTAAGCGTTATTTGTACTCGAAGTGCAGTTGGATAATAAAGTCAAGAATCTTGGATACCATAAACAACCTCGCCAAGAATCAGGTCGCTGTCGTTTTTTCGTTTGTTTGTTTTTTATTCATTCGCGAGTTCTGCAGAAGTGAGTCACCCAAATTTGTAGTGAGCTTTGTATGGAGACGCCATGTTTGCGTCCTTCGTGGGGCACAAACATGGCGGCCGTAAGGTAACAGAAACATCTGTCCTCCAGGGGGGGGGGGGGGGGTACTCCCACGAATTGTGGATAGGGGTGTGCCGCGAAGGTTCTTAAACCCTAAGATAAGATAACTTTATTTATACACGGTTTTTCCATCAGATCATCTAGTTAATTAGTTAATTATCTACCCTGACCCTATTTAAGGACTAAGAAAGCGAAAATTGATACCCTTTTTAAGGCCCAAACACGAAAAATGACACCCTATTCAAGGCAATTAAACCTCTGTTCTTCTGTTGCAAACTAAGCATTTTGTTAATAAAAGGATACACCAAGTTTAAAAAAAAAACATTCGTATAGCGGGCGTTTTCGCACTCCAGTGTTAGATAACACAATTTAGCTACCCTATCTAAGGACCACACCAGGAACACAGTTACAAAAGGGTCAAAAAAGATACCCTATTTAAGGATCGAGAACCTCAAGAACCATACCCTATTCCGCGGCACGTACCTATATAGCCCATATATGGGAGTACCCCCCCGGGCATCTGTCACTGAGTTTTGCTATTTAAACGAAAAATTATTGCTTTAGAGATCCGACACATAGAAATGAAAGCTTCTTCTAGTGCAAGCACTGTTTAGTTAGATAACTCTTTAGCTTCTTTTGACCTCCGCGATCGCGCGACAGCCTTTCTTGGGCCGCGACTGTCATGTCACGCAACGGAAAAAGTTGGAAATTCAAACGTGCCCTATTACAATGAGAAGAACCTTGTCCAGCTAAAACATTGTGAAATGTCAATTTCCTGTAGGGTATTTTATCCGATGAAACTAAAACCTCAGAAGGAAGGGTAATATTTAATTTTGAAATATGATCACGTCACATGAAGACCAAGAATAGTATACTTCAGTGATTATATCTGTTGACCGTTTCAGCACTTGTTAATGATAAACTAAAATATCAGAAATCCGTCGTTGATCCTGATTTGTCGCCAAAAACGTGTGGTAGTTCCCAATAAGAGAGTTGACAGTCTGTCAAGTTCCCGAATGTGTCAGCCTCCACCTTCCACTTCCTCCTCTTCGTCAGTAGTTGAATCGTACTCTGCAACCTCCACATCGACATTCTCGGCTGTCAGTACAGGCGTCCCAAGTTCACGTTTAGAGAAAGCGAAGAATTATTATATATTTATTCATATAAGCGTTACGGCAGGGCTGTGCGAGTTGGAACGTGACCTTTCATCTTACGCGGTGTTAGGTTACGCGAGAACCGTTGAGAATTTGAGCGCGTATGGGGAACAAGAATTTTAAAAAAAATTAAAACCGCGCTTTTTAACTCTTTTGCGCTCACAAAAACATTACGTAATATTTAGCAACAACGTTTTGCGAGAAAACATTACCCGGAAACAATAATATTTAAAAGATTGGAAACAATAGAGATTGCGTGATTCAGAGTTGGCTCAGTGCCTAGGTTGTAAAAGATTTTCACATTCTTGCGTGGTTGCGTGATTTGTAATCGGAGACTTTGTTTACCTAGCTCGAAGGAGAAAAGGTCTCACAATTGACCTTTCAAAGGAATATATATTTCCATATGTTCAAAGGCAAGGTTTTATTTTTTTCCCCCAGAAAACTCCACCATTACTTCTGGCGAAGTAAACACGATCTTATTTATCACCGTAAGGGCATTTCAGTAAACACGATCTTATTTATCACCAACAGCGGAGTCCATGGCTGACGACAGACGTAATACCTTCTTTAGCGCATTGAATATTCCCTTCGAAAGTGAACATGCAAGCAAAACGAAAATACAGCTTAACTCTGCATAATTTCAGCCTTAGTAGCCAGCAACTGGTCCTAAGTTACATTCTTTATCCTTGCAAATGCCTTGACGTGCATCTCCGAGGGATTTTCGCCCAATTTTGACTAAATAAACCCTCCCCAACTAACCGCAAGTTTATTTAATTCACTAACTAGGCAAAACTCTCCTGAGGGGAGGTATGAAGAAAAGAGCTTAGAAATGGCCTGTAATTGGCTGATGATGACATCATCCGCGGAGGTTTGGGATTTGTAACCGACAAAACGAAAAAAAACAAGAAGTTTAAAAAAAACTTAAAACCGCGCTCTTTTAACTCTTTTGCGCTCACAAAACATTACGTAATATTGAGCAACAACGTTTTGCGAGAAAACATTACCCTGAAACAACTGAGATTGCGTGATTTAGTGCCTGGGTTGTAAGAGATTTTATTTCACATTCTTTGCATAGCGTGGTTGCGTGTTTGTAATCGGAGACTTTTGTTTACCTAGCTCGAAGGAGAAAAGGTCTCATAATTGACCTTTCAAACGAATATACATTTGCATATGTTCGAAGGGTTTTGACTAGCGTAGCGCCAAGGTTTTATGTTTTCGCCAGAAAACTCCACCATTGCTTCTGGCGAAGTAAACACGATCTTTTTTATCACTGTAAGGGCATTCCAGTAAACACGATCTTAATTATCACCGTCAGCTCATTGAATATTCCCTTCGAAAGTGAACAGAAACAAAAAAATCAGATTACAAAATCACTTCCTGTTTTGCACAGACACGAAAATACACCTTAACTCTGGATAATTTCAGCCTTACTAGCCAGTAACTGGTCCTAAGTTATATTCTTTATCCTTGCAGGAGACCATTACCAATAGACCTTTTTCGCTTGTACATTTTGTTTTCCCAATACAGATCATGTGATGATACTCAGGAGATTTGATCTTTTGTTTTGTTCATTAAAAAGGATACATGCAAGCATGAATATGTATGCATTTACTCTTTTTAATGAACAAGACAAAGGATCGAATCTCCTGAGTATCATCACATGATCTGTATTGGGAAAACAAAATGTACAAGCGAAAAAGGTCTATTGTACCCTTGAGTCAACCCTTTCCCCTATCTTTTTATTTTTAGAACTGTGATATCTGCGGGAGTTCTTTATTTCCCGCGAAATGATCTTGTTTTCGTCGGCGTCCGCATAACAGCCTAAAAGAAAAATGGTGGCCAAAGGGGAAGGCCGATCTCTCCCATTTTCCTTTCTATTTTGATCCCTTTTCCAATCTTACAACCGAGAGAAACTGGGTATAAGCTAACTGGAAGTTAATAAAGTAATAGACAACTTGAAGATGGCATTCATACATGTTGAACCGCCTGCAGTGCGAACCGCCTTGTATTTACATGGTCTGTTATGGATTTTTATGCCTTGTTTTTCGTTCTTGCTGCTCTATAACTTTTTGTAAAATAAAGTGTTCTGTATGATTCGGATCTTGCTGGAGGCCAAGGACCGACAAAAGCAAGGAAACCTATGGATTTTGGTCGTGAAGATCTAGGCGATGCCTGACGATAGTCCGTGTAACGTATTCGCTAAGACAGACACGAAGCACCAGAGCCTCTAAACACAACATTTATTTTGTAAGCCAAGTGTACAACAAGTGAAGGGAGCGAACACATCCGGGAACACAGATGTAAACTAAACTGTATAAATTAACTTAAGATGCATAAATTAGCATCGTTACAGTACGAGTGGTCTTGACGATACACTGAAAAAAGAAGATCACGAAACGTCAAACGTGAATGATATACAGCGAAGAAAACTCCCGGAGAGGCAGCAGAATAAAGCCAAATAATCTGAAGACTTGGATCAACTCGAAATCTGGCACAAGGAACTTTCACAGAGCTGCCGCTTTTAGTGTCGATAGTTTATATTTCACTTCGAATTTAAGCCTTGTCCACTCTAAGACTTCGAGCCAGCTACTCAGTTTCCTGATCATGTGCTTGTGTTGTAACTGTTGGTTAAACAAAACTACGATCACCAAACAGGACCGTTCCATTCTGTTCGCTTAGACGTCCGTGTTAACCGCGACTGGAGTTTGCATGCCCAATCTACAAACATATAATGGGGTATTGTTGTAAAATAGGATTGACAAGCCGTAACAACTCCTGTAGCCTCCCACGCAGACATTCTTAGGTTTGTCATGCGTTCCTCCCCACGAACGTCTGCTCAACGGACAGGCCACTTCCGTTCACTGGCGGTCAGCCTTTGTTTTAAAAGAACCAATCCTGTTCTGTTAATGTTGACATCTCTGTTGTTTGTCAGGCTGTTTGCCATGTGCTTATGCATTGTTTAGGCTCATTTATATTGCACGATATTTGCTTTCGAGGGGCAAAATATGGAAAATAAGAATTTTTCCCTGAAATGTTGCTTACCTGCTTTTAATATTGTTGCGCTGGGCCCGGTTGTTTCACTAGAACTATATGATATGCGTGATAATATGTTGCTTCTTATCAGGCAAATCATATTTACCCACGTCCGGTTTTTTCTACGGAGACGCCGTGCTTTACTTCGAGAAAGCTACACGTTTCTGTAGTGAGGTTCTTATGTTTCTTCCATCAATTTGGTTGAGCTTGTGTTTCTCAAGTTCGATGAATAGGTTTATTGCTCCTTTTGTCCCTTCTGGCACCACATAATTAAATTGTAGCTGTATACGTGCGAATCAGTTGACTGTTTTGCGTGTTGTATATCCCATTGTTTGACTTAGCTCAGGCAAGACCGTACCGGTCCTCAATGTGGATCTCATCAGTTGCCGGTACTTCTAAAATAATATGTACGTCTGCAGTTACTGGTGGAACTCGTACGTAAGTGAAAATTTTGAACATTTTGCGGCACAAATTTCTCGTGTTGAAGCGTTGGGTCAAAGTCGGTCAAAGTCCAGCTTGGCCCAGATTGGCAGAGAAGCTATGATTGGCTAACCGTCAACGAACGGATGTGACCGGTCCGTTGAGCAGACGTTCGTGGGGAGGAACGCGTGACAAGCCTAAGAACGTCTGCGTAGGAGGCTACAACTCCTGCGGTTCTTGACATTTGTACATTAGCAGTTCTCTGCTCGGTAGCTTAACATTTCTTGTTGCTTCACCCGTGTTTATGAGGGACACCTTATGCTGAGGTTATAAGGAGGAAGTTTAAGTGGAGTTGAGCCGTTAGACCGTGTTGTAGCTGAGATTTTTAGAGGTCATAGGTCTGCGTGATTTCCGCTCTTATCGGCATGTCGCTTCAAACATCTGTAATTTGCCATGTGTTTATGTATTGTTTAGGCTCATTTCTATAGATTGCCGGATATGTTTTTAGTCTGTAAACTTGTATTTGTCTTCGCGGAACTAAATTTGAGGTTTTCCGTGAACGTGTTGCTTATTTGTATTCTATATTGTGACGCCGGGGCCGGCTGATTAGAAAAATATATTGATTGTCACGGATAACATATCTGTCCTCGTACGTTTTTCTTCTGAGACGCCGTAGCTTTACTTCTAGAAAGCTATACGTTTGTCTAGAGCATTTCTTATGTTTCTTGCAGCTATCTAATAGAGCTTTTGTTTCTCAAGTAAGGTTTATTCCTCCGTTTGGTCGTTCTGACAATACATAAATTAAAATGTAGCTGTTAACGCGCAAATCTGTTGCCTGTTTTGCGTGTTGTATATGCCGCTATTCAGCGTTCGAAAAGGCTTGCTGTTTGCGGATGATGCCATCATCAGCCAATTACAGGCCATTTCTCAGCTCTTTTCGTCAGTAGAGTTTTGTCTAGTTAGCGAATTAAATAAACTTGCGGTTAGTTGGGGAGGAATGTTTATTTGGTCAGAATTGGGCCAAAATCCCTCGGAGATGCTGTATTTTATTTATCTACCTTGACTTTTGTCACACAGCATGTAATTTTTCTGTTGTATGATCTGCTATTGTTTTCACAAGTAGTTCCTGTAATATTTTGCTTGCCTATTTTCCAAATCATCGTTGCAATGATTTCTGTGCTTTTAGTGCCAAATTATCTACTTGTAGTTATTATTTTCATGATTACAGTTTCATTACACTAGTAAATTCATTCAGCTTTGCTCTGTTATACAATACAAGCTCAGTTTGTAATACGAAGCCTAGCTCTTAAGCTTTTGTTGAATTCATGCTACATGTCGCATTCACTATTTTTGATAGTTTCTGTCATGCAATTTCCTGTTTCTCAAGTACCTTGTTAGTCACCCACGCAGACGTTCTTAGGAACGCGCGACAAGCCTAAGAACGCCTGAGTAAGAGGCTAGTACCTTGTTTGTTTTTTTTTTTTTTTGTACCGAATTATATTCGCCTGTAAGCCATTTCTTACTGTTATTCTTAGTGTTATCATAATTACTTTTTTATAATATATCACTAAGCTTGTTATATCATTTAGCTCAGTATTTTCGTTTTGCTTGCATGTTCACTGTGGAAGAGAATATTCAATGCGCTAAAGAAGGTATTACGTCTGGCGTCAGCGATAGAATGCACTGACGGTGATAAATCAGATCTTGTTTACTAGAATGCCCTTACGGTGATAAGTAAGATCGTGTTTACCTCGCCAGAAGCAATGGTGGAGTTTTCTCGGGAAAAAATAAAACCAGCGCTCGTAAAAAACCCTTTTAACATTTGTAAATTTATATTCTTTTGAAAGGTCAAGGTATTTTTTCCTTAGAAGTAAACAAACCTCTCGGATTACAAATAACGCCAGACCCACGCTATGCAAAGAATGTAACCATTGAATCACGCAACTTGTACTGTTCACTTTCACTATGTGACAAATAAGAGCGATCGTAATAATATCGTTGGTGTAATTGTAAGACGACCCGACCAAGACGGGTCGACGCAAGAACAATAGATCCGAGGAAAGATTTACAAATTTTTTGCACAGCAAATGAATGCAACAGTACAAAAAAACGGGAACGAGTAACACTAAAATAATAAATAAGAAAACAAAGCTACAATACTGAGCTAAATGATATAACAAGCTTAGTAATATATTACAAAAAAGTAATTATGATAACACTAAGAATAACAGTAAGAAATGGCTTACAGGCGAATATAATTCGGTACAAAAAAAAGAAAACAAACAAGGTACTAGCCTCTTACTCAGGCGTTCTTAGGCTTGTCGCGCGTTCCTAAGAACGTCTGCGTGGGTGACTAACAAGGTACTTGAGAAACAGGAAATTGCATGACAGAAACTATCAAAAATAGTGAATGCGACATGAAGCATGAATTCAACAAAAGCTTAAGAGCTAGGCTTCGTATTACAAACTGAGCTTGTATTGTATAACAGAGCAAAGCTGAATGAATTTACTAGTGTAATGAAACTGTAATCATGAAAATAATAACTACAAGTGGATAATTTGGCACTAAAAGCACAGAAATCATTGCAACAATGATTTGGAAAATAGGCAAGCAAAATATTACAGTAACTACTTGTGAAAACAATAGCAGATCATACAACAGAAAAATTACATGCTGTGTGACAAAAGTCAAGGTAGATAAATAAAATACAGCATCTCCGAGGGATTTTGGCCCAATTCTGACCAAATAAACATTCCTCCCCAACTAACCGCAAGTTTATTTAATTCGCTAACTAGACAAAACTCTACTGACGAAAAGAGCTGAGAAATGGCCTGTAATTGGCTGATGATGGCATCATCCGCAAACAGCAAGCCTTTCCGAACGCTGAATAGCGGCATATACAACACGCAAAACAGGCAACAGATTTGCGCGTTAACAGCTACATTTTAATTTATGTATTGTCAGAACGACCAAACGGAGGAATAAACCTTACTTGAGAAACAAAAGCTCTATTAGATAGCTGCAAGAAACATAAGAAATGCTCCAGACAAACGTATAGCTTTCTAGAAGTAAAGCTACGGCGTCTCAGAAGAAAAACGTACGAGGACAGATATGTTTCCGTGACAATCAATATATTTTTCTAATCAAACAGCCGGCCCCGGCGTCACAATATAGAATACAAATAAGCAACACGTTCACGGAAAATCTCAAATTTAGTTCCGCGAAGACAAATACAAGTTTATAGACTAAAAACATATCCGGCAATCTATAGAAATGAGCCTAAACAATACATAAACACATGGCAAATTACAGATGTTTGAAGCGACATGCCGATAAGAGCGGAAATCACGCAGACCTATGACCTCTAAAAATCTCAGCTACAACACGGTCTAAAGGCTCAACTCCACTTAAACTTCCTCCTTACAACTCAGCATAAGGTGTCCCTCATAAACACGAGTGAAGCAACAAGAAATGTTAAGCTACCGAGCAGAGAACTGCGAATGTACAAATGTCAACAGAACCGCTAGGAGTTGTAGCCTCCTACGCAGGAACGTTCTTAGGCTTGTCACGCGTTCCTCCCCACGAACGTCTGCTCAACGGACCGGTCACATCCGTTCGTTGACGGTTAGCCAATCATAGCTTCTCTGCCAATCTGGGCAAAGCTGGACTTTGACCGACTTTGACCCAACGCTTCAACACGAGAAATTTGTGCCGCAAAATGTTCAAAATTTTCACTTACGTACGAGTTCCACCAGCAACTGCAGACGTACATATTATTTTAGAAGTACCGGCAACTGATAAGATCCACATTGAGGACCGGTACGGTCTTGCCTGAGCTAAGTCAAACAATGGGATATACAACACGCAAAACAGTCAACTGATTCGCACGTAAACAGCTACATTTTAATTATGTGGTGCCAGAAGGGACAAAAGGAGCAATAAACCTATTCATCGAACTCGAGAAACACAAGCTCAACCAAATTGATGGAAGAAACATAAGAACCTCACTACAGAAACGTGTAGCTTTCTCGAAGTAAAGCAGGGCGTCTCCGAAGAAAAAACCGGACGTGGGTAAATATGATTTGCGTGATAAGAAGCAACATAACGCTCTACTTACAAATAGTTCTAGTGAAACAACCGGGCCCAGCGCCACAATATTAAATGCAGGTAAGCAACATTTCACGGAAAAATTCTTATTTTCCATATTTGCCCCTCGAAAGCAAATATCGTGCAATATAAATGAGCCTAAACAATGCATAAGCACATGGCAAACAGCCTGGCAAACAACAGAGATGTCAACATTAACAGAACAGGATTGGTTCTTTTAAAACAAAGGCTAACCGCCAGTGAAACGGAAGTGGGGCCTGTCCGATGAGCGGACGTTTCGTGGGGGAGGAACGCATGACAAACCTTAAGAATGTTCTGCGTGGGGAGGCTACAGGAGTTTGGTTAGCGGGCATGGTCAATCCTATTTTACAACAATACCCCATTAGATGTTGGTAGATTGTGCATGCAAAAACTCCAGTCGCGGTTAACACGGACGTCTAAGCGAAACAGAAATGGAACGGTCCTGTTTGGTGATCGTAGTTTTGTTTAACCAACAGTACAACCCAAGCCCACATGATCAGGAAAACCTGCGTAAGCTGGCTCGAAGTCTTAGGAGTGGACAAGCGCTGAATTCGAAGTGAAATATAAAACTATCGACACTAAAAGCGGCAGCTCTGTTGAAAATTTCCTTGTGCCAGATTTCGAGTTGATCCAAGTCTTCAGATTATTTGGCTTTATTCTGCTGTCCTCTCCGGGAGTTTTCT
>JAHPZR010055054.1:15000-18019 GCA_019787425.1 Platygyra sinensis | reverse complement strand
AGGGCTCACAGAGGCGAGGCCGAGATTGGGGCTAGCTAGGCTTTTCTAGGACTCCAACTGGAGCTCCATGGCCTAAATATATTGCGATGATTTGACTAGAAAAGCTGTGACAAAATGCAGCATAGGGCTTGAAGTATTCCAATAATTAAAGGTGGTAGTGACAACATTATTCAGTATCGTCGTTATTATTAGGAGACTTCAGATTTGAGTACGAGATCGAGTACGAGAACGACTTTTCAATTCTAGTTTGCAGGCTCCACATTATCACAACACAGACCCATCTCATCCCATGAGCTTCCCTCTCTACCTAAACACCAGCATGTAGAGCGAGGAATCTGGAAACGTCACTGGTTTGAAATTGGAAACTGCACTCCTACTCAATCTCGTACTGGTAGTCCAATCTGAAGGTCCCTATTAACAGCTGATTGTAAACATCTTGAAGAAGAGTTTGCGTCTTTGTTTTATCCAGCTGGAGCAAGAAAGAAAAAATCCAGATTAATTTGGTATTTCACAACTGAACTATTTTAAATGGATTCCGTGAAACAAGGCAGCTAGTTAAAAGCTTCAAAGTAACTTTTGCCTGTGCTAAACTGATGCACAATAAACCAGGTCTGTAACAAAGGTTCGTTCAATGCGCATGCTTTTAAGAGAAGCCGTCTCCTGCCATGCTTTGTATCGATTTCACTCTATACGGTGTATTCTGAATCTCAGTGACGTATATTCGTTTCCTTGAAGAAGTTCCGCTCCCTAGCTCCAAAACCTTTCAAGGGGTAGTATGAAAGGGAATCTACACTATTGCTAACTGGATGATTTAAAGTAAGCACAATGTCGCCCAATGTAAAGGAGAAAAAATTTACATCTAGAGGATTATCAATGGAGGGAAACAAAGTCATCTCGAGGGTTGCTAAGATTGGTGGTCACGTTGTTCCTTTGTTACGAATGAAGCCAGTGTAGTTAACCTACCTTCGCAACCATAAATTTCCAGCTTCGTGCAGATATATCTGTACCAGTGAGTAACACACAGCTTGATATATCTTGCTTGGATTGCCTGAGGCAGAAACTCCCTGCTTGTATCCGCCTGTGTTTTGTAGCCGGGAAATATCTAAAGATTGTCATCGTAGACAAGAAAATTATTATATTACCAAAACACTCATCATCACGTAAAATAATGTGACAGATTTTTGTTATATTAAGGGGGTCTTTCTTAACTACCAATTGGCCATAAATTTGTTGCTAAGGAAGGTTTCTAACTGTCATATTTTGAAAGCACACGTTAGGTCCATTGAAGACTCCTGCGAAAGTTCAAATCACTACCATATTTGACCAGCCACGTGACCAGAATAGGAAAAAAAACCTAAAACCTAAAAGCCATCTACATCCGAAAATTTAAATCAGTGTCAATAGATATAGAACGACCAGGTGCTCAATGCTACGTGTGGGTTCGTGAAACTCGTATCATCATAAAAGTGATGAAATAATAAATATATGTTATTAGACGTTTTGTTGTGTAGTATCGCTGAGTATTTTTACGAGTTGTGCCGTATTTTGGCGAGCCCGTAGGGCGAGTCAAAATACAAACAACGAGTAAAAATGCTCATCGATACTACACAACAAAACGTCTTATAAGAGATTTATTATCCAACACGCCAAATTGGTATGTTCGTGCAAGCGAATTTCGCGGATATTTATTTACAGGGAATGCGTGACAGAAGTATGCGTAGCGCGACGTCTTTAGGCTTTTCGATTTTTGTAATTTTTTTTCGCGTTTTTTTTGTCTCCTTTTTCTTTCCTTTTTGCTGCAGTAATTGACCTTCTGCTGGGCTTCAGGCTTGCAGTTAAAAAACTTCTAGGAAAGCATCATCGATACAGGTAACTTTTACCATTGAGTAGCCACGTGTAGTGGCAGGAAATTTTGCTCTGAGTTTTTCACTCAACTTTTTTAGCATTTTTGTGCTTATCTCAGGCTCAATTAGGATGATCACTCTGATCTGGGTATTATTAAAAAGATCTTTCCTCTTGAAGCAGTTGAGTATAGATGATGCCAATTTTGGTCAAAACAGATGACCTCAGAAGTCGGAAAGGCCAAGGCTCGTCACTGGCGTTTACGACCCGCACCGGAGCCCTTTTTTTTTCTTCTCCACAACTCTGTCCAGTTGACCTTTCTAGTCTCACACGAGCAAACTTCGTGTCGATTGATGACCTTCTGCAATTTTAGTTAAAGAACAAAACGAAGATTTTTCAAAATGATAGATTTCGTGATGACAAAATAAATCCCAAACCCAGCCATATCAGGCAAATCCTTGCCTTTCGCTGTCCTTGATATGTGTAGTCCTTCCAGCTGGAGCCATCGTCACTGTACTGAATATAATATTCCTTTAAACGAGAATCTCTTTGCACATAAGCATTCCCTTGAGTAGCAATGGCTGTAATAGTTTTTCGATTTCCCAAATCGACCTGTAATTAATAATAATGGGAAAAAAGCCTTTAGATCTTGACATGCTACTTGTTACATTGGCTCTGGTTCCAGAAAGAGCCACACATGTTCAAGTCAGTCATAGCATCGTCTACTTAGTAAACCAAGAACGAGTTTGGTACCACCTCGACAGGGTCACAGTGCATGTCGTTGCACATGATTGTTTTCCGCATATTAATTCTATTGGTTATGTTAATTCCGGAGCCCATGGTTGGCCTAACCAGTCGGTGCAGTCTTAAAATCCCTTTAGCTAGAGTCCTGATGAGTTTCCTATTTTCCTATTTTACTGATTGGCTAAAGAAAAACGGTCCCCAAAGGTGACAGAAACAACATTGAACTAATCAACCGTGAAACCTCTAGTCTTGCAGCAGCCCGATGGTATGGTGGTATGGTTGACTCTTAACGTTAGCACAAATGTCAACAACGCAATATAGAGACTGACTAAACAGAAAGTAAACACCACGAGGCTTTTAGATTAATAACAGCGACGTGGTCACGAAGTTCTTTTGATTTCCATCTTATACATCTTTCATTTGGCACTGACAT
>JAHPZR010055054.1:0-10000 GCA_019787425.1 Platygyra sinensis | reverse complement strand
GCAAATTGAATTGCCGGTCAGAACTTCATGGTAGCCCACATATCCATATATGGATAAGACAATATGGGGAGTGTGCTCTATATGTGGGCTAGCATGAAGTTCTTGCCTGCATTACCAGTGACTAATTTAGGTCGAGCCGAGTGGGAAGTTTTTGGTTTGTGGTCGGCAAGAATAGCGTACATACGGACGTGAGCAAGCTTCCTCGGTCAAGAAGCATTTTATCATACCAAATTCTTTGCGCTTGTTTTTGTTTAAAAAATTAGAAAGTTTGCAGATAAATGTTTTACATTACATGCTTAACGAAATACTATCGTACGCGGGATCAGTAAAGTCAAACGCCAGCAAGTGCTGTATTAACGTCTGACACGAAGCCAGCGCTATGATCTTCCTGTAGTATAGTAAACTCTGTTTTAACACCGATATGCTTGACAGTTTACCCAAAGTGCAAGGGCAAATCCGTTTTCCATTCTTTCAGACCAATAGAGGGGTAAAATGTGGCTTCAAAAATCAGGAAATTTAAGTCAGTCGATCTCGACGTCACCCTTTGACCGCGCGCCTAAAGTTTACAACAAATCTTTAAAAGCCTACAACTTGCTTGCGATTGATGTCTTCTTATACTGGCGAAGAATGTGGTAGGATCTTGAAGCACGTTTCAAAACCCTATGGCAATCAAAACCTCGGACAGTGTTACATGACGTCAAAGAGACACACGCGCTGACCTGGACACTAGTTTTCACCCCAACCTGGAATCAATGTTCATATAGAAATCCGCTTCAATTTTCGCAGTGCTTATCCTATAATATTATTTTTATCATATGTGGTTAAAAACAGTATTCATCGCGTCTCCGTTATATGCAAATTAGCTACGAAATGGTACTGATCTAATATGCGCATGTGCGCCAGTTGACTGTGTCCTTTTAACTGATTATTACCGATTTGCTTTGTTTTGTTCAGCGATATCGACAGCTTTTTCGTTCGGAGCGAATTCTTTAATTTCACCAAAATGCGCGCAAAGTTCCCTGGTTACGTTCTACAATGTAAATATTTTTAGATACCTTTACAACGCCATTTTCCATGTAAGAGAGAAACTCACTCCCGTCCCTGCTGTAGTTTAAGACAAATTTGGTGATCCAGTCTTGATTGTGTCCTTTAATGGTTACAGCAGTCAGAGTTTTCCCACCAGGGCCCAGGTCGACCTGGACGTGCTCGTCCACTTGGGGTTGCAACAGAAAGGTATCGCGTTTGTTTAACCGGGTTCGAATAACATCATAATTTGGAGTAGTCGTCAGAAGAGCATAATTAGGAATGTCAAGATTTTCCATACCAAGAGCATCCCCACAAACTAGAAAATGAAACGATGAAGTCTTTTAATAACGGCTTTAATTAACTCACAACGCGTCACCATTTCACATCCCCAGGCGTTTCTTTCTTTTTTTTTTTCAGTCGTATTTTTATTGAGGTAAATAAAAGAGATCTCCCGCCATAGAGAATCTAAACCCCATTGGTAAACTCAAAATTGTCGTTGAAATAAGAGTTTACGAAAACAACAGTCCAATTTGTGATTGCGATACAGATATACAGTATTCCTTCCAAGTTTTACCGGTATTCTCCTGAAACACAATTAACAGCGCGAGAAAACTTGTACATAAGGATTCGCCAATATCAAAATTAATAAGCTTTAGCAACATCACAGAAACAAAGGTTGCATTGTTTTCGGAAGACAACTGCCCACCTTGACATCCGTAAAGTTCTACTCGCATGCAAATATGTCGGTACCAGCTTTGGGGGACAATTCTGACATAACGACCAAAAATTGCAGCTCCCAAAGACACGAACGTCACCTCATGTGGATTCGAGCTACCAATAAATATCTGAATAAAAATAAATAGGAATGGATTTATATTTTTGTAAGAGCATTTCTGGTCTAACGTTTCTTTGAAACCTTCAATATACTCTCATGTAGCCACTAGTTGGGGTCATATTAGACTTTAGTGGCAAACATCCAGACTGGCTTGCAAACCATGCTAAAGCTAGATTGCCAACAGTCTCTTTCTTTTTCAAGCATGCGACGTTAATACTGGAAAGCGAAGCAAATTCCTCTCTCGTGTGTTTCCTAATTTGCAACTTTTTAACTTTTCCAGTCGCCTGGAGGATTTCTTTAACAAAACTAGACTTCCTGTAGCCTATGCTAAGATACGTTCAACATCGATTTGGTAAACCTATTCTATGACCGTTTCCTTCCCGAAGAGATTCATTAACCCTTAAACGCCGGTAAAAGTTTGGTGATACACGAACAAAGCCTCACATACCTTTGAAACTCCATGGCCATCTTGTTTATGATCTGTCCATTCCATCCCATCCACACTGAATGACACTGTGAAACTCATCACCCACGCGCTCTCCACAGTAGGATGTCTACTAACACCCTCTTTGCCTTGAATACCAAGGCTGTGAACTTGATTCTCGTGACCCAAATCGATCTGCAGGTATTGAGTGTTATCGTTATTTTTGGCACACCATGCTCCACCTCCCTCTTTAGCACCCAGTCTCCCCATCCACGGCAGGTAGTTTGTTCCAAGCGAACTGGAAGCTGACATAGCTTCATTTGGTAGCATCCACTCTTTTAGTCCCAGGGGCCAAGTACATTCTAAAGAGCAGATATTTCATCATAAGTCAAACACATACTGAAAGACCTCTATTGTAAATTGGGCTTAACTATAGATGAAGACCACACTTAATTAAAGCTGTCAGCTCAGCCAATATCAGCCACTGCTTCATCTGAACGAAAAGTGCTCGCCTGTATGGTAACGTGTAAAGTAAAGCTGAATTTATTCTCCTCTTAGTATGTATCTTTAATATTCAACAATATCATTTTTGTGTATCTCTAGTCTCACGTCGTAACTGTTGTTAATTACCATTTGTAATTCCGTTAGTTTATTATTGGTCCTTAGTTATTGTTGTCAATTTTAGTCTCCTTAATCCTCTTGTATTTAGTTATACCTAGTTGTTTATTAATAATTTTTGTTAACCACACCCGCCTAGACTAGCATATGCTATCCGCGGGCATGTTCAATTTGTAATTTTTTAATTTGAAAACAAAAATAAATGTATGTATGTATGTATGTAAAAAACGTTGTAATGAAGTAATTCGCATAAAATGGAACATTTCGCACACCTTCATAACCATAAAGCTCTACTCTCATGCAAGCCAAGTCAGCGGACGTTTCAGGAAGGAGCCTGATGAAACGCGCTCTTATTTCCAAAGCAAGTGGAAACTTGAAAGCTTGTGAATAATCCACAGGTACTGTGAACTCCTAAAAAGAAACGGTTTTTCTACGATTATTCTTGTCATACCTCTATTCCTGCGCACATTTACATAGAGTACTTATATTTTTGCAACGAGGACTGAGCGCGAATAATTTAATTGAAATATTTAATGCTTATGATATCAGAGACAAGAATCTCCATGAATTCAATTAGATTGGCTTAGTCTTATCTAGAATAGGCAACTTTTGGAGGTCTGTGTAGTGCTTCTATGTCCACGCATACAGGAATCTTTGGAAGCCTTCTTGGGCAGATCTAAGGGTGGTAAAAAATGGGACATTGTAACACGAAATCCCATTTTCGAGGATCCCAATGCATTCCGTATCTCGAGCCCCCTATTTTAAAATCCTGTATCCCCCTAGCCTTCTGTGCGGCATCTCCTAATTTCGTGCGCTGTTACAAAGTTTTCTGTGATGAAATTACGCATATTAAATTAATTAAGAGAATCTTATGAAGTCTTGAAGTCTTTTCTTGTCAGTTCATACCGAAACATTTCTAACACTAGTTTTAACTCCTACTGAGTATTAGCTCCTGACTCCCCTAGTTATTAGTGTATGACCGCAAGCCATCAAAAAACCCTTAATAAACTAAATAAATAACGTTGTGTTGTGTTCGTCACCTTTTCCCCATCGACCGTTGTATATTTACGCCAAAACCCGCCATCTTTGCTTGAAGATAGCTTAAATGTCGTCACCATGCCCCCTCCACTTTTTCCCGCCACTGCAAATTGGGTCACGACCACGACTCGACCCAGGTCAATCTGCAGATAGGGTGATAAATCGGAAGGCGCGGTACACCAGCCTTTTCTATCAGGCACCACATTTAACCTCGCCATCCATGGCTCGTTCCCAGATCCTGAGTAGCTCGATGAAGTTATTTTGTCGTTTTCAATTTGTCCTGATGCGATTCCCAAGGGAAGTGACCGAGCTGTCAATCGAATTAAATGCAAATGTTGAGTGTTAACTCTGGTTTGTGAGCGCTAAGCTTTAGAAGAAATATTTAGCAAAACGGCCAGTAGAATTAAAGGGACACAGTCAGCTGGCGCACATGCGCATTAGATACCATTTCATAGCTAATTTGCATATTACAGAGACACGATCCATACTGTCTTAACCAAATATGATAAAAACAACAACAACAACAAACAACAAATAAACTTTATTAATAAGTAACAATTAAAAGAACATGTACAACTCGCATATAGCGTGAGCTAGTCGAGGCAAGTTGTGCAGGGAGAAAAAAAAAACAAAAGAAAGATAAAACAAGTTGTAAGCTCCAAATAAAAGACTATGAACCATTACAGGAATAAACTATAAATAAAATACAATAATTAGCATCCAGGGATGAATATGTTTACACAATTGATTGGTAAAAGGTAGCTAAATAAACTAAACAAACTAAACAGGCGAAGAGATTAACAGTGATTGGTTACAAAAAGTTATGTAAAATATAAATTAATTTTGGATAGTAAATTAGGTGCCTCAATATAATCCTCCTCGCCTTCTAAAGCTGCGAATAAAGCTTTGCGAATTGATTTCTTGAACGCAATTTTTGGTTGATTACAAACTTGCGATGGGAGACAATTCCACGCTTTCGCGCCAAAGCATGAAAAAGAGTTCTGCTGTTGATTTAAACGTGAAAATATAGCAAAAGCACACTTAAAATCAGGTCTTTCAGTAAACGATTGAAAATCAAGCAAAACACTGGGAAGATTGAAGCGGATTTCTAGATGTACTTTGATTTCAGGTTGGGCTGAATTCTTTTCAAAGTGCTTTCAAACTTGTGTCCAGGTTAGAGCAGTCCCAATGCTGACTGTGTCCCTTTAACTCTGGCGTGTTATAAGCTTAGATACATTTATTGTGTTTCAAGTAATAAATTAAACACCAAAGACTTCGTTTAATCACATTTCCAAACACCGAGAAGAGAGTGCAAAATACGACGTAGCGGAGTATTTTTGACAAACTTCGAGATGTTTGGAAATGGATGGGGTCACCTCGCAGCTCTTACAAGGTCTCACCTGATTGGAGACCACCCTTGAGGTTTAACAAAAGAACAAACAACAGAAACAATGGACCCTAGCCCTAAAACAAAAGGGCTGCGACTCTATCCTCGCCAGTGAATTTAGAGCTTGTAGGAGCTGCGAGGCTACCGTGGAAATGCGGTTAAGACTGTCTTGAATGTTTGATATATCTCCTCAATCGAAACTAAAACTAAGCAGATGGCAGAAAAGGAAACATAAAATGATAAAAGTCTGTGCTAATTAAGGTTTAACATCCAAGCAAAGTCACTGTCATGATTCACTTTGTTTGAATTAGGTAAATTGTGAAATGAAGTTAATTTTTTTTTTGAACTGCGGCAAAACAGATGAAGATTTGATCATCGCAGTTCTAATCGTAATTTAAGCAATTGCAAATTTTTGCCCGAAAAAAATTTTTCGGGGCTTCAATAGGATTCGAACCCATGGCCACTGCGTTTGAACTGCAATGCTCTTCCAACTGAGTTATGAAGACCAATTTATCGAGTTCATCTTTACCCGTGACAAGATGAAATGAAGTTGATTTGAACTGCGGGAATACAGAGGAAATGGGGCTAACATTTTCGGACTACAATTTGTAATTGGTTAAATTTCGATTACAACTCCGACGATCACATCTCCATTTCATCTGCATTCCCCCCAGTTCAAATAAAATTCATTTAACGTCTCACGGGTAAAGATGAACTCGAAAATTGGTCTGCTCCCAACATATGGGTCTTCATAGCTTAGATGGTAGAGCACTGCAGCGCTAGCGTAGAAACTATGGGTTCGAATCCCGTTGAAGCCCCCAAACATCTTTTAAGACGAAAAATTTGCAATTGCTTAAATTGCTGTTACAACTGCTATGATCACATCTCCATTTCACTTAGTGAATTATTAGTGAGTTTGAGAATTATGCAATATCACATCTTCATGCAATTAAATCGTCAATTAATGCGGATCGTGAACGTCGAGTTCTAAATATACGTCCCTACGACGTTTTATCGTGGTCCCAGTTTTGATCGGAGCTCGGCACTTGAATTTATATCCAGGTTATGTTAACAGATTACTGAACCATCACAATATACCAGTTGTTTCCCTCACTTGCTGCAATCAGACAACGAATGAAATTTCACTTGCAAAGTCTACTTTGTAATGAAAATCTTCACGTTTTTTTTTTACTCACTTTAATTGCTGACCTGAGACAGAGGTATGTTTGGTCCATACCTTATCTTCCCTTTATCAGATTACTGTACATTTTGATAGTTTGTTTGTTAGAGGTCAGCATTCTCCATAAAAATAAGTAGTTTATGTTTACGAATGAGTCCCGAGACATGGTACTAAAATAGCATGGGTGCATTTCCAAGAAATGTTTACTTACTCTGACAGCCGTAGACTTCTAATCTTATGGAAACTTGATCCACCCACTCTTTCAACACGAAGCGTACATAACGAGCGACCACTTGGTACTCCAGGACATTTAGCACAGTAATATCTGGACTTGTATTGCCCGGCATATTCTGTGGAACAAAAAGAGCAACAAAAACGTTTTAAAAGAGCAGTTTGATATTTTATTTCTGTTATACTCTTTTCTCCCTGCGGAAGATAACAATGCTTTTCTTTTCATTAAAAGTTGGCAATTCTCACTGGTGATATTTCCAACCTGGTGATTGATGTGATTGCCTTGTAACTGGACGAGTATCGCAATTTCGTGCTGAAAATGAACTTACCTTAACTTTTCCGTGTTCTTTGTAATAAAACCATTCACCTTCCTGTCTGCTAAACGCCAGTCGATAACTTTTCACTAATGCCGTCCCTCGATATTTGCCCTGCGTGGCGACAGCAGTGACAGTATTCAATTCGCCCAAGTTAATTTGTAATACGACTTCTTCCCGACCTAAAAACGAAAACGAAAAAGATAAACTAAACTTAACATTATTCTAGATAGTTTTGATTATTTTTGGGAAAACCGGCGGTGTCAAGCTTATGGCTATCTATCTTCACTTATGCACATAATGCTCTTGGACATCAGACCCATCAAGATTAAAGTATTAAGCGATGCAATCAAGACATTTTCTCTTGGTGATCACGATATTACGTGAGTGAATGAGTGAATACTTTATTTACCCTCGGATTTTAGAGTAAATTGTTCACGAGAAAGTTAGCATTTGGCTATTTCAGTTTCCAAGATAAAACGACCCAGTAAGTGTAGTAAAATAACATCTACCAGACTTTTTCGATTCGTGACAAGGCCTCGTGCAAGAGTAATATATGATTCCATTCATACTATAGCTGCTGGTACAGTACTTTGTAATAAAACTAGGCCATATTTTATATAAGTAAAGGCTTTCGATCGACACTAATGTGTCAATTGCATCGTGAATTTTATACGTTCCGCGTAAGAATGATAGCGTCCCTTCAACTCAGGACAGATCAACAAAACATAAGACCGCTCCTTTCACAGTACACCGCAGAAATTTGATGAAAACGCAACAATCAACGTTCATTTGGAAACTCGGGCAGGGGAATATTGTGATTATCGTAATGTCATCATTTTCGAAACTGCTTCGTTTTCAAAATGTTTACTGTCCACATGATTAAAATGCAAAACCGGCTTTTGAAGAGCGTTTTCGAAAAGCACCGGTTTACATGAAGGATTAGTGTACACTTAAGGCCTAACCATACAGAGAAATAAAGCTATATTGTCAAATTCCTCTGAAGTATGGAAGGGGCTTTAGCAATTTGAATAATGTCTGAAATTGGTGACGATTGGACGCTTTGCAAAAATGTCGCCTAAATTTGAATAACAATACCCATACATCCCTTAGCCTCACATTCATGTGAAAATTCCCTTGTCTTGAAACATGAATGTGAGGCTGAGGATGTACTAAGTATTGTTATTCAAATTTAGGCGCCATTTATGCAAAGGGTCTATCATTTTAGAAGAAATGTCGGTGTATCATTACAAGGCAAGACAAGTCCATGATGAAGTTCCAGACGTTTGCATTCACTACTAATAATTTGGGGTAACACCAGGGTATAGTCCACTGTAAATGATTCCTTTAATTCGTCACCCATGCAGTAAGTTTTATAAGAGAAAAAAATGCTGTTGAAATCGGGTGGGAAAATATCAGCATCAACATTTTCTATACACACCTCCATTGAATGTACTCCCTTCATAATTTAATCTTGCATTGAAAATATTATCTCGGATACTTGACTTGACATTTTCGTTAGGTATGGTGAAGTCCTCCATTCCCAGAGGCTGAAAACATGCTGCAATAGTAAAGGACAATGGTGAGAACCAATAAAATCTATTCAACCAGTAATGAACTTTCAAACTGAATAAGAATTGATTTGTTTACATTGAGTAAAAGACATTCACTGTAGTTTAAGAGTCAGATAAATATTTTCTAGAACATAGAATGAATACTTGCAGTCACCTTTGCATCCGTAAATTTCCACTCTCATGCAAATTCTGTTGAACCAGTTCACAGGACGAAAACGCACATAGCGAGCAATCACAGAGTCCCTCAAATCATGACTGACAACAACAGAGGTATTACTGTTCCCATAGAAGACCTAAAAACCGTTAATTCGACAATTTATCAGCTACGTGTAGAAAAAAGAAGAACCTAACTAAGACGATCAGTACTTTGCTATCACCTTAGAACTGACAAATGAAGACAAAAAATACTGACGATATGATGACTAGCCGGTAGTTATTTACTTTTATTGCAAAACATGCCAAGGCCCCAGAGGTTAAAGACTTCTTGTAAAGGGCGTTTTATGCCGCAACACAGGTCCCCAAGCCCGTTCCCCCTTGAAAAAATGAAATATGCAGTCGTTTTGTTAATGCCTAAGGATTGAAGGAATGTCAACAGAATTTTTTTTGTGAGTGTGCGGCCTTGTGTGTGTATTATGTGTGTCGATTTGTGGGCTTTACAGACTCCCTTTGAGACCCTTATAACCGATTTACATGCTCAGCGTAAATGATGTAATTCATGTACAACCTGGACATGTAATTAAAGCAAGAAGACTTGAGACACATTTACTTAAAAACGACATCACGTGAACGTTTCCACTATTTCACTATTTCATCACTTCATATTCATCATACGCCGCGGTCGAGAAAACAAACATTAGCTAACATTTAAAGTCTTTGAGTGGTACGTCATAGCACCTTTTTTTCTTCTTACCTTCGTCTTGCCATCCTCTGTGTAATTCCACCAGTCTATCGTATCTTGTCTAAACTGCATGATGTAACTAGTGACCCAGGCATCCGGGGTAATACATCCAGTTACTGGGTATTTTCCTTGGGTTGCTACGCGTTTCACATGGTGCAACCGTTGTAAGTCTATTTCCAAGTACTGATTCTCATCGTTTTTCTGTGAACACACACAAAATTATTGTCGTCAAGCCTTTCTATTTATGTATAACGTATTCGTCAAGCCATCGTGCTGCTTTTTCCTCGCATAAGCCTTTCTTCGTTAAATTAGCAAAGACGTTATGAAGGTCAGGCTATTTGGATTATTCTAATATTAAAGGGGTAAAAGTGTTTACTTACCCCTGCGCACCAGGCCCCTTCTCCAAGTTGGCTGTGTAACCTGGCCAGCCATGGTTCATAATTTACCCGCAGAGCGCTTGTAGCTGTGATGGCTT
>JAHPZR010055051.1:15000-20913 GCA_019787425.1 Platygyra sinensis | reverse complement strand
CTGAGTTGAGACTGGACTGGAGTGAGTTTAGATTAACATTGAAATCTGCAAAAACAGACCATCAATCCATTGTATGTTTTGAATCCGAAAGCCAAGTTAAACATTTAAAATTATAGTTTGTGGTGTAAAAACCTTATTTTGGTTCTGGATTTGTGAAAACATTTAATATGTGTGTATTAAATTTTGATAGCAAAACAGCTGTATATAACTGCAAGCTGAGGTTTTTAGAGGGGAAAAAATCAAGGACCCCGCCTCTATTGGACCCCAAGCACTAAGGTCAATTTACCGCCAGGAGTGAGCCGCACGGCTTTGAGATTGTGTCCAAGTTAAGTGGCCTGAATGGTCATGTCCCCCCCCCCCCCCGTGGTTAAACCTCCCCCACCACATTCTTCAGTTTTATCAGATAGCTTTATCGCTTTGCCTCCCGTACAAGTAGCCTATCACTATCGGCCCAGCCCAATAGGGCCAGTTATGGGAGAAATAATGTCCTAAAAATGAGTCCAAGTCCAGGGCGCACATGTGTATATTCAGTCACAAGGATGTAAACCCCTGACTAACAAAAATACAACCACTACCGTCTAAGGTTACTTTCGTACAATTGAACTAGAAATATATTTGCACATCAATAACTATTTAATACACTGTACAGGTGTCACTCACTTGCCTATGAACAGTTAGCGGCTTGACAGCGCTGGATTAGATTGCCGTGAAAACACCTACAAATATGTCCTGGACATGTTGGTTTGTGTTGTACCAATTCACATGCCGAGATCTCTCACAAGACCACGAGATAACCACAAAAGGCAACGAACAGTTTCCTACTCTACTTGTTCAGGGACAGGAACACCATCCATTCTATGAGTGTGGAATGCAGACTACCAATTAAAAATTTTATTTTCAGATGTAATGGGAATTTCAATCAACTCATGTTAGAAAATCCGTTCCACATGTGGAACGGAATTTCTAACATGAGTTGATTGAAATTCCCATTACATCTGAAAATAAAATTTTTAATTGGTAGTCTGCAATCCACACTCATAGAATGGATGGTGTTCCTGTCCCTGAACAAGTAGAGTAGGAAACTGTTCGTTGCCTTTTGTGGTTATCTCGTGGTGATGTGAGAGATCTCGGCATGTGAATTGGTACAACACAAACCAACATGTCCAGGACATATTTGTAGGTGTTATCACGGCAATCTAATCCAGCGCTGACAAGCCGCTAACTGTTCATAGGCAAGTGAGTGACACCTGTACAGTGTATTAAATAGTTATTGATGTGCAAAAATATATCTAGTTCAATTGTACGAAAGAAACCTAAGACGGAAGTGGTTGTATTTTTGTTAGTCAGGGGTTTACATCCTTGTGACTGAATATACACATGTGCGCCCTGGACTTGGACTCATTTTAAGGACATTATTTCTCCCATAACTGGCCCTATTGGGCTGGGCCGATAGTGATAGGCTACTTGTACGGGAGGCAAAGCGAAAAAGCTATCTGATAAAACTGAAGAATGTGGTGGGGGAGGTTAAACCACGGGGGGGGGGGGGGAGATGACCATTCAGGCCACTTAACTTGGACACAATCACAAAGCCGTGCGGCTCACTCCTGGCGGTAAATTGACCTTAGTGCTTGGGGTCCAATAGAGGCGGGGTCCTTGATTTTTTCCCGTCTAAAAACCTCAGCTTGCAGTTATATACAGCTGTTTTGCTATCAAAATTAAATACACACATATTAAATGTTTTCACAAATCCAGAACCAAAATAAGGTTTTAACACCACAAACTATAATTTTAAATGTTTAACTTGGCTTTCGGATTCAAAACATACAATGGATTGATGGTCTGTTTTTGCAGATTTCAATGTAAATCTAAACTCACTCCAGTCCAGTCTCAACTCAGATAGTGGTCTCTCGTTCTTCTCGGTCCTGCCGGTCCCCTCTGTCCTGTTGGTTATTCGTCTCATTACTGGCTCATGGAAGCTGAGGAAGAAAAGTAGCTAAAGTGAAGACTGGCATTTTCAGGAGTGAGGAGGTCACAGCAAAAATCTGTGGTCAAAAAAGTACCCAGGTGCTTAAGGTAACTAACTTTTGCCTTTAGGTGACAAGAAAAAACTTACTCTTTTCATATAAGCCTAAGTCCTGGACACCCAGGATTTCATGGTTAGGAACCTCTGGGCTTTTAATTTTTTTTTTTAGATCACAGCCTTGTCTGTGGAGAAGGTATGGATATGTTCTGGTTCAGCATAATAAGATGGTGTATGTTTTGAGCCCTAAAAACTGACACCAGCTCTTTCCTCAACTTTGCTCTCAGCCTGGATGTATCAAACATAAAATTTACAACAGGTAAACCATCAGCCCTGAAAAGAAACACTCTTGTATTCTGATACACTTAAGTGTGTCAGAGCTCCGCCAGTCAGAGAGCAGTATAAGTATACCTTGTAGAATTCTACTAATGGCAGACAGTGAAAATCGTACCCCTTCGTAAGTCAACCTTGCTAGCCGACAAATTGGAGAGAACTTTTTGTAACTTTGTCAAACAAGACCACTCTGCTTGGTTCCCCAGCCATTCCTGTGAAAAGATCAATGACATGATTCTTCAAAATTAACATTGCTTTAATTAGCCATTCATTTGAATTCCTACTGACCATGAAAATGCACAAGTTCTAAGCGTATTGGCCGATCAGTTGCTGGTTTAGAGTCACTGGCAAGCGAATGCACATGTTCGTCATCAAACAATCAACTAGCTAGTAAGCTTATTTCACAGAAATTTTTTATTCTCAATTCAGCAATCTGCTTCAAGAATTCTCTTTGATAAGAAAACCCAGCTGATTCCTTGGGTTTTTCCTGGTTGCTATGGAGTCGAGAATGAAAATGAAAATTTTCAAAAGCATCTTTATTTTGTGATTGAATTAGACTTGTCAAAAGCTCTGTCAACCATTGAGCACGTGCATATTTGATTATTTCATGAAATATTGCACACACAACCTACCTCGAAATTTGTTCTTCCCATGTATCTGGAGTCTTTTTAACTGGACACAGTACTCACGTACTTCTCGCATTCAGCCATCGCTGCTTTAGCTTTGGCAGTATCGTACATAATATTCGTAGAACACAAGGAGGTGACCGGTTCACTAACATCGATTTCCTCATCGTCGGATATCGAGGGCAAGTTTTCTACGTCCTCTCTGGGCAAGAAACAACGTTTTTACCGGACGCACTTTAGAAGCATCTGGATGTGCAGACCACGGTTTTAGCGTACGAGTGATCGAGGAGAATAATCTCGGCAAGGGAAATGGATATCTCGAATTACTCCTCTTTCGTTGTAATGCGAAAAGGACGACATCTTGTTTCGCATGTGACCGGCAAGAATGCAAGGAATTGTGGGTAAATTTTGGTGACAAAAGTGATATTTCATTTCCACCTACATGAAGTATGGATACTAACGGTGGTTGGGAAGGTACGGGCCCAATACCGGTAAAAAAGTAACCTCCGATCAGGCGTCCTTTCTTTTTCGCGGCGGGAAGGTACGCCTGATACAATTACTTGACTATTTGTCTGTTGCTAGTCCAGAATCTGGACTTTTCTCTGATTGGTCAAGAAACAAAAGGTAATTATAGAACTAAGCCATGATTGGTTACCTGTGTGGCAGTGTGATTTTCTTTTTGGTCAAAGAAATGCCGCGAGCTGATGGCGTCTGATGAGGCGAGCGAAGAGAGCAAGTTTTTGTCAGCTTTAAATGCTTCTCTTGAGAGTTTTGTTGTTTTGGCCGTGCTACCGACTGAATTCAGCAAGAGCGCTATATATCAGTTAATTCCAAAAGTGCTGTTTCATATGGGCAGTACAGCCAACGCCAGATCAAAATTCAAAAGCCACCGTTGCTTTTTGTTGGCTTACAAAGAGGAACGGTACCTTTAACCAATTGACACGCTAGACGCACAAGGATAGCATTTCTTGTTCTGCCTCTGAAACTTACTCATTTACGAACGAAACAGAAGGATGCGTTTTACAAAATCAACCATATTTTACTCGGCCGTACTGTAAGTACTGTATGTAAAATCACGCTGTTGGTGCCTTGTGTAATTCCCGCCCACGAAGCGACTTCCGGTAATTCCGATTGATTCATTATCTGATGGCATCGCCGACATTCTCGCTGACAGATATTTTAATTAGGGGGCGGCAGACGAATAGTCAAGTAATTGTATCAGGCGTTCCTTCCCGCCGCGAAGAAAAAGGACGCCTGATCGCAGGTTAGTAAAAAAGTAAATCTTTATCACAGGGAGCACACAATCTTGCTGAGTAGGGATAGAGTAAATAAAGGAAGGAAAATAATGAATAGTTTACCTTTGTCTCATGTTGTCATCTCTTAGCTCACGAGATTTTACTGGGAAAACTGCTGCTTACAAATCCTGCAAAACACTGTAGCGCTAAACTCGTACCTAGGCCTTTCCGCGCTCAGGCAAAAAATTTTTTGGTTTGTATAAAATTTGACAAGGGAGGCAACTCTTTGCCAAAACATTTTGAACGCACTGCGAATATTCGCTCGAATCTCTAAATTTCGTTGCTTTCACGAAACCAAACAAACACAAAAAGAGGTCGGAAGGTTTTTCTACAACTTGGCCGAATTTGTTTTCGAATACTTTTGCGACAGTCGGAGAATTTAAGCGACTTTTGAAAAGTTTTGTCTCAATTCGCTTTTCGCAACATGATCGTACCGTTACCCAAATCCCAAACACGTCATCCAGCGCGCGCTCGTGCTCCTCTCCCTCTCCCACATAGGTTTTTTGACGTAAAAAGTTTTT
The DNA here is from genome assembly GCA_019787425.1 of Platygyra sinensis. Lineage (NCBI taxonomy): Eukaryota > Metazoa > Cnidaria > Anthozoa > Scleractinia > Merulinidae > Platygyra > Platygyra sinensis. The sequence goes on along the minus strand of JAHPZR010055051.1, from coordinate 16,118 downwards.
ACAAAATCCTTCCCCTTCTCCCAATTGTTATCACAAAATCTCGCTAAAACGCTTCTGGTATTAGCTCCCAACATGTTGTTTTCGTGCGGAGATCGGGCGACCTCGTAAGCGCAAGATAAACTGCGAACAGGGGAGGTGTTTGTAAAGTTTTGTAGTGTCAAAAAAGCATGTGTGGGGGATGGAACAACCCGGCCAAGGAGCTACGCTTTTAGGCTGGCCTAAATCTATATATTAACGGGGCACAACTGTCACCGGTAAAAGATATTAACCTCACGACAAAAAGAATAAGCTCACGGCAAAAGCAAAAAGACTCGCGGCAAAGAGAAAAATCTCACGGCCCAAAAAAAGAAAAAAAGGGACTCACGGCAAAAAAAAAATAAGGTTTGAGGTTTTTCTTTTTACAATGAGTCTTTTCTCTTGCAGTGAGGTTATTCTTTTTACCGTGAGGTTATGCTCTTTGCCGTGAGTCTTTTTCTTTTTGCCGTGAGTCTTTTTCTTTTGCCTTGAGTCTTTTTCTTTTGCCGGTGAGGTGATTCTTTTTGCCGTGAGATTTTTCTCTTTGCGGGTAGCCTGCGAGCAGGCGCACCTAAAGCCCTGGTCAAATGGCTCATGATAGTTAACAAATGGTAAACGCCATAGCGTTGTACTATTTAAGGTGGCTGAAAACAGATTTCCAGTACTTTCCAAGACTTACAGTTTGATGGGTCATTATAACCACTCTTTATCAGTTAATGCCACAATCATGGTATCAACAAACTGCCCAATCATCGGTGAACAAGTTGCTGTTAATTTTGTAGCACAATAGGTTACCATAGCAACAATATGACCCGCTAAAAACACCCTTAATTTTAGCTTTAAGCGCTTATAACTCAAAAACGAGCCCGGTGACCCCCATTTTTTATTATCGAATTGTAATTAGCATGATAGGATACAACTTTTTGCAAAGTTTAAAAAAATTCTACGAAGGGGGTTCAGAGCCACCTTAACTTTTCGAAAATTTAAGGTGGCTCTGAACCCCCTTCGTAGAATTTTTTTAAACTTTGCAAAAAGTTGCATCTTATCATGCTGATTACAATTCGATAATAAAAAATGGGGGTCACCGAGCTCGTTTTTGAGTT
>JAHPZR010055051.1:7500-10000 GCA_019787425.1 Platygyra sinensis | reverse complement strand
TAGCGTAGCTCCATATTTCTCTATATAAACCACACACAACCCACAATTCCTCGATTCGCTCCGACGAAGGGCTAGCGCTCGAAACGTCAGCTTTCGAATCTCTTTACGGTGGCCAATTCACATTATCAACTCAGTTGATAAAACCAAATTATCCAATCCAGATTTGGACCCACTTTTGCAGCTAAACGCGGATTCCTCAGCAAATGCGCTGATCCTCAGTTATGACCATGTTGGATTTCATCCCATGAGCGCATTATCTGCCAATAAAGGCCTTTGATCGTGTGATTCAACCTATCGTTGAATTACAAGATATCATCCGTAAAATCTTGACACAGCGACAAAGCAACTTCGATCCAGCGCAACCCATTCAAGATTTTATCTCTGGTCTGCTTCACGCTAAATATGAAGCCCAATGCGAGTATGATGGCGAAAGAGCCGTCTTCCTTTCTAATGAGTGCATAATCAGCACTACAGAAGATATGTTTCTTGGTGGTTACGAAACAAAAAGCACCACACTGAAGTGGGCCATCGCTTACTTGGTTAACTGTCCAAAGTTCCAAGGGGACATTCAGTGCCAGTTAGATAAAGTGGCTGGTGAACGAAGCCCTTCCTTAAACGATCGCCCAAATCTACCCCTTAGAGAAGCCACGATAACGGAAAAACGACGACTCGCAAACGTGTTGCCCTTTGCGGTACCTACTCTGTGTGGCTATCGTGTCCCTAAAGATACAATCGTCTTTGCTGATTTATAGAGTCGATTGGTTCATCTGGATCCTGAATGCGAGAAAGACCCAACAGAGTTCAACCCGTAGCGTCATATTAACGAGGCTGGCAAGCTGATCATCAACCAAGGCAACCCCTTTCCGTTTGGGTCTGTGCAGGTGAAAAGCTGGCTAGGATTGAGGTTTTTTTTGTTCATTTCTTGGATGCTTCATAAGTTTACTTTCATCACTGAAGATCGTCATCCACCGAAAGCGAAAGGAGCTTTCATCCAGTTTCCGTCTGCTTACAAAATACGTGCCATCAAACGCTGTTGAACTATAGTACAAACTGATATTTCTTGAGTATATGACTGTGTTATATGGCCAATGACTGTTTCCATATATCAGTGAACAAAGTACCGACTGTTTAGTTAAGTTGGCGTATTTTGGACCAAATTGAAGATCAGTTAGATTTTATCCTGGTTATACCTATGCAAGAGAAAATGCAGGGAGCCTCACTACCGTTATCATAACTTCATTAGGACATAAGTACAAGCGGCTTGTACTTATGTCCTTATGAAGACAAGACTCAGTTATTACCGTCCGCCATCTTGTTTTATCGTTTCGCGAAGGTGTGAAACCGAAAATAAGGTAATTATCCAGTGACATACGCACAAGCATAAGTTTAAGTCTTGTGTCTTTAAGTTTGGTCCTTTTTCTTTGATTAGAAGCATCTCGTAAATCAAGTCCCAGTGTTGAATTGTTCGAATCGTGCATATTTGGTCTTGGTTGTGACTTTCTCGCAGGTGAACAACTATTAGCGAAAATATTGTCCACTGTTTTCAAGATTCAGTAGCCACCGATGCAGGACCTGCAAGCTTACGTGATCTTTTAACAGTAAGGTGCTCCACTTATAACCTTAGGGGCACCACCAATACTGGACCTTCCAAAAGTAAAATCAACAACTTTCAGCTTAAGCGGATCATGGAGATACGCTGCATCGAAATTGTGGAACGCTATACCGGACGAGTCTCTAAAGATACAAACATACACTACTTTTAAAAACAACTTAAAAACATTAAATCTCACGGGATTCTGAGTGCGATGTGGTCTCTCCTTAATCAATATTTACCGCTTCTAATGGTCATATTTTCATACATTTTAACTTGGTGACAACATTGTTGAATTTTATATTTTAATATTAGCTAGTTCTCAATCTTAATTTATTTTAAATTTATACACCTTCCGCAAAAGGCTTATAAAGTTGATCACGGGCTTGCGCAAGGAGACGATTGAATCTGCGTTTGACGGTTGGCTCAATTAGCTTCTCGGCATTCAGAAACTTTGTTACCACAAAAAGAAAGAAAAGCAGCAATCACTTGAGGGGTCTCAAAAACTAAGGCATTTTTTCAGTTTCGTACCATTAGTTTCCAACATGATAATTGTATAATGCCACTAGGCAAGAGAACACCATCTATTTTGATTTGGGCTTTCAGTTGACTCAGTTGGAGAGGTGCTTTTTGGAATCTGAGAGCGTCATTTCATACTGCTCAATGTCATCAGTGTCTACTTTCTGACTCCACAATAAGCTTGGCAGGTACTGTATACTGTCAGTGGAAGTTGCTTCGCTGCCTCCATAGTCCGGAGCATTGTCTATCCGTGGCGCCTCGATGACTGCCATCGCTGGAATCTCTCGACCGGTCTTTTCAGATATCATGAAAAACATTGGTTATAAATCAAAAATACTCGAGAAAAATATCAAGTCTGTGATATATAATAAAAACTAACGACAAAAATTC
>JAHPZR010055051.1:0-2500 GCA_019787425.1 Platygyra sinensis | reverse complement strand
ATTAAGGAGAGACCACATCGCACTCAGAATCCCGTGAGAATTTAATGTTTTTAAGTTGTTTTTAAACAGTAGTGTATGTTTGTATCTTTAGAGACTCGTCCGGTATAGCGTTCCACAATTTCGATGCAGCGTATCTCCATGATCCGCTTAAGCTGAAAGTTGTTGATTTTACTTTTGGAAGGTCCAGTATTGGTGGTGCCCCTAAGGTTATAAGTGGAGCACCTTACTGTTAAAAGATCACGTAAGCTTGCAGGTCCTGCATCGGTTGGCTACTGAATCTTGAAAACAGTGGACAATATTTTCGCTAATAGTTGTTCACCTGCGAGAAAGTCACAACCAAGACCAAATATGCACGATTCGAACAATTCAACACTGGGACTTGATTTACGAGATGCTTCTAATCAAAGAAAAAGGACCCAACTTAAAGACACAAGACTGTAAACTTATGCTTGTGCGTATGTCACTGGATAATTACCTTATTTTCGGTTTCACAACCTTCGTCGAAAACGATAAAAACAGATGGCGGACGGTAATAACTGAGTCTTGTCTTCATAAGGACATAAGTACAAGCCGCTTGTACTTATGTCCTAATGAAGTTATGATAACGGTAGTGAGGCTCCCTGCATTTTCTCTTGCATAGGTATAACCAGGATAAAATCTAACTGATCTTCAATTTGGTCCAAAATACGCCAACTTAACTAAACAGTCGGTACTTTGTTCACTGATATATGGAAACAGTCATTGGCCATATAACACAGTCATATACTCAAGAAATATCAGTTTGTACTATAGTTCAACAGCGTTTGATGGCACGTATTTTGTAAGCAGACGGAAACTGGATGAAAGCTCCTTTCGCTTTCGGTGGATGACGATCTTCAGTGATGAAAGTAAACTTATGAAGCATCCACAGAAATGAACAAAAAAAAACCTCAATCCTAGCCAGCTTTTCACCTGCACAGACCCAAACGGAAAGGGGTTGCCTTGGTTGATGATCAGCTTGCCAGCCTCGTTAATATGACGCTACGGGTTGAACTCTGTTGGGTCTTTCTCGCATTCAGGATCCAGATGAACCAATCGTACTCTATAAATCAGCAAAGACGATTGTATCTTTAGGGACACGATAGCCACACAGAGTAGGTACCGCAAAGGGCAACACGTTTGCGAGTCGTCGTTTTTCCGTTATCGTGGCTTCTCTAAGGGGTAGATTTGGGCGATCGTTTAAGGAAGGGCTTCGTTCACCAGCCACTTTATCTAACTGGCACTGAATGTCCCTTGGAACTTTGGACAGTTAACCAAGTAAGCGATGGCCCACTTCAGTGTGGTGCTTTTTGTTTCGTAACCACCAAGAAACATATCTTCTGTAGTGCTGATTATGCACTCATTAGAAAGGAAGACGGCTCTTTCGCCATCATACTCGCATTGGGCTTCATATTTAGCGTGAAGCAGACCAGAGATAAAATCTTGAATGGGTTGCGCTGGATCGAAGTTGCTTTGTACGCTGTGTCAAGATTTTACGGATGATATCTTGTAATTCAACGATAGGTTGAATCACACGATCAAAGGCCTTTATTGGCAGATAATGCGCTCATGGGATGAAATCCAACATGGTCATAACTGAGGATCAGCGCCATTTGCTGAGGAATCCGCGTTTAGCTGCAAAAGTGGGTCCCAAATCTGGATTGGATAATTTGGTTTTATCAACTGAGTTGATAATGTGAATTAGCCACCGTAAAGAGATTCGAAAGCTGACGTTTCGAGCGCTAGCCACTTCGTCGGAGCGAATCGAGGAATTGTGGGTTGTGTGTGGTTTATATAGAGAAATATGGAGCTACGCTATTGGTTGGTGCCTGGCAACGTGAAAAAACAACAGAATTAAAATTAGTTGAATGAAAAGCGTTCGTTGATACCGTGAGGATTAAGAGCGCGATTTGAAAAATAAATTTTTGTTCTAGAGTTTTGCGGCTTTCTGTGCTTCCGTTGATGTAGGGAGAGGCGCCGCATAAGTTGCTTCGAATGATTCGGCAGATTAAAGTGTGTAGCGACCGGTTTAGATGCGTTTTTGTCTTCTTTTCAACGTCGCGAAGATGTTCTCGGAATCGGTCGCCTAGTCGTCTACCTGTTTCGCCGATATATAACTTTTTGCAGAGAGTGCGAGTTATACAGTAGATGACTTGGCTGAGGTACAGGTAAAATGATCAGTGATCTTAAGGTGGCCGAACACAGTTTTCCGCGCGTGCTTTATCTGATGCAATTCAGCACGCTGCACAAGTATTGCATAAAAACAAGCATGGCATCAATACAGCGATACATTTTATTTGCTCAATGTCCGCGCTGTCTGTACTATTTTTCTTCACAAATGAACACTGTATTGATGGTTTTTACTTTTTTATTACAGAGGTATGTTAGAAAAAGTAACGACGCAAAGAAACCAGCAATTCTCAGCTTTTGTTTGTTACCGAAGGAACCCAGTTAAATGCAGCGCAGCAGCAGTGCGTCACAG